>QNTS01001312.1:255704-278815 GCA_003317085.1 Hucho hucho | reverse complement strand
TTCTTGTCCATGTTGTTGGAAAGCATTATGCTAACAGTTCTATGTTCTTGTCCATGTTGTTGGAAAGCATTATGCTAACAGTTCTATGTTCTTGTCCATGTTGTTGGAAAGCATTATGCTAACAGTTCTATGTTCTTGTCCATGTTGTTGGAAAGCATTATGCTAACAGTTCTATGTTCTTGTCCATGTTGTTGGAAAGCATTATGCTAACAGTTCTATGTTCTTGTCTATGTTGTTGGAAAGCATTATGCTAACAGTTCTACACCCTTTATTCCTTCTGCTCAGTCAGTTCCTCTTCCCCTTTGGAGAAATGGGAGGAAGTGAGTCTTCACCCAGAAGGCTCACTGAATGACAGCAGGAAGAGAAGATACGAAAAGAAGTGCACCTCACACCACTCCTCCAGTGAATTACTATGGTAAAGAAGGCAGTCTGAAATCTGTATAAGCCTGCAAATGGCTTAATTAATTTATTATTTAACATTTATTTAACTAGGCAAGTCAGTTAAGAACACATTCTTATTTACATTGACGGCCTACCATGGCTATACTGTCCACCTTGTCCACTTTAAACGTCAAGCCTTAACGTGTTAGAAATAGAGTTCAATCAATTGTGTTATAAGTTACAGGAAACAAAACATAAAAAATTTAATATTGCTAGAAATATGAATAGTTGTTGTGAACAGATTTTTTTATTTTGTTGTACAACTGTAGTATTACAGTATATTGTAGTAGTATACCTTTCCCTTCTATACCAGAAATGTTTACCCTTCTTTCTCCCCAGGTCAGCAGAGTTTAAAACAAATCCATCTGTGAAAAACTCATTTGAAGTCAATAGCACTGATGACGAGGACCACATATCAGCACTAAAGGTCTACACAACCTCCATTGACATGTATACAGTGAGGGAAAAAAGTATTTGATCCCCTGCTGATTTTGTACATTTGCCCACTGACAAAGAAAGGATCAGTCTATAATTTTAATGGTAGGTTTATTTGAACAGTGAGAGACAGAATAACAACAAAACAATCCAGAAAAACGCATGTGAAAAATGTTAGAAATTTATTTGCATTTTAATGAGGGAAATAAGTATTTGACCCCTCTGCAAAAATGTGAGGGAAACACATTGCTTACGTTTTCATGTACCAAATCAAGTTCAAAGAAGTACATTGTCTGTGCACTATGTCATCACACACTGACTTTTATCCGCAACAAGTCTGTTTGGTGGGAAACACACCACTGAGAGTTTGGAATCTGATTGATTGCTTCTGTGGACAGGTGTCTTTTATACAGGTAACAAACTGAGATTAGGAGCACTCCCTTTAAGAGTGTGCTCCTAATCTCGGCTCGTTACCTGTATAAAAGACACCTGGGAGCCAGAAATCTTTCTGATTGAGAGGGGGTCAAATACTTATTTCCCTCATTAAAATGCAAATCAATTTATAAAAAATTTCACATGCGTTTTTCTGGATTTCTTTGTTGTTATTCTGTCTCTCACTGTTCAAAAAAACCTACCATTAAAGTTATAGACTGATCATTTCTTTGTCAGTGGGAAAACGTACAAAATCAGCAGGGGATCAAATACTGTTTTCCCTCACTGTACTTATAGAAGTTATGGTATCTTCCTTGAAAATAATCATATACAGGTCAAGTTTCACCACAAAGTGTGATGGTGTATCAAAGCTATTTTAAATGATATATTGGTGTCTCCATTGCCTTCTGGGATTATAAGTGTGACCCCTCACACAGTTAAAGGTGAGGGTTTTTGCTGATCTTGCATTTCTGTGTGTGTGTGTGTGCGTGTGTGTGTGTGTGTGCGTGCGGCTGTGCGTGCGGCCGTCTGTCCTACAGGACCCAGTACCCCAACAAGTGCGGCCCAGTCTCCGTCACCTCTTGGGTAGACATCATTCCCAGGAGGAGGAGTTTGTAAGGGCAAAGGCTGCTGTAGAGGTGAGAGATTAATACACACACACACACACACATCATCTAAGATATTTGTTTGCTGGAAGTAGTAGTTGGGTAATGACTAAAACTTTAAAAACATCCTACACATCTGTTATCTACAAGTTTCCACATGCATAGGATACAACCGGTGTAAAGCATTACAGTGAAATGCTTACCTTGAGAGCTCTTTCTGAACAATGCAGTAATAATATGCAGTAGATAATAGGAAATAGAATAAAAAATTGAAGCAAAAACAAAAACCACACAATAACTACGATGAGAGTTAAAGAAACACGAGAATGCAAGTTTATTAACAGTCCAGGTCAGTGCCAGTACCTTATTCAATGTGCAGGGGTACTGGAGTGGTTGAGGTGGGTTTATACTTAAAAAGTGACTGGTAGTAGGATATACATGTGAACATGGCTGAAAAGGGACTGGTAGCAAGAATATATAAATACGTATGGTAAAATGTGACTGACCGCCTCGATTCGGTCTTATGGTTGCTCAACTAAATGTTTTGAGATTATGCTGCGGGATTTAGAGGTAATTTGTGGTTTGGTACAGTACCCTGCGTCACTGCTTCATTGCTGAAGACCAGCGCAAGGGGGAGTTAGAGCACTGATTATGATTTTGGGTCCCAAGGCGCTAATGTGTCTCTGACAGTGAATGGGCAATATAAACCAAATAGAAACTGATCATTGTGCACAACTTCAACATTGAATTTCAATGAACTGAATGATGAGGATGAAGAAAGTGATTGAACTTAGAACAATAGTGTAACACCATACCCGTGCGCCATCGTGTGCAAATAGATTTTGTCCCCCCACATCAAACACGATCACGACACGCAGGTTGAAATATTAAAACAAACTCTGAACCAATTATATTAATTTGCGGACAGGTCGGAAAAGCATTAAACAGTTATGGCAGTTTAGTTAGCTAGCTTGCTGTTACTAGATAATTTGTACTGGGATATAAATGTTGAGTTGTTATTTTACCTGAAATGCACAAGGTCCTCTACTCCGACAATTAATCCACACATAAAACGGTCAACTGAATCGTTTCTAGTCATCTCTCCTTCCAGGCTTTTTCTTCTTTGGACTTTATATGGCGATTGGCAACTAACTTTCATAAGGTGTATTACCACCACCGACCTCAATCACCCACGTGGGTATAACCAATGAGGAGATGGCACGTGGGCAAATGCTTCTAAAAGCCAATGAGGAGATGGGAGAGGCAGGACTTGCAGCGCCACAAATAGAAGCAACTACTATTTTAGCGCCTGGCAATGCAGACGCATGCGACCCGAGCGGTGTGGTCAGCATGTAAGAATTGCTATTCCTCGGTCCTGCACGAGCACACCTTGAAAAAAATATAAATAATTGTTACTACTCAGTATTCTTACTCAGTGTTCTTACTTACTAAAACTGTTGTTTCACTAAGGTTTTTATTTAAAAAAACCCAGAAAATGTTCAATTATATTCCATGATATTCTTAAGATATATGTGTTGACTGAATATTAGCAAGTGTCTGCTAAATAATCAAGTATTGCGCAGTCATATAGCCCCGGCACCTACATAAAGCTGAGTGACTCACTCATTCATGGCTTTGGATCAAAATAAAAAAGTACCAACATTCTTTTCTGATAGTCTTTAATAAAGACCTGGACACCATGTATTATAGTCTCTCTAAAAGGAAAAATATTACCACCGTTTCTTGCGCATATCATTTTCCATATGGATCCATAACGAATTACTATGGGAATAAATATCACTGAATAACCGAAATATTGGAACAAAGTAGGCTAACGAAGATAAACAAATTGTTGCTTACTGGAAAATACTCTTTCCAAATTAATGGAAGAGGAAAGTGGAAGGGGGGAAAAGACCAGCATTCAGAGGTCAAGACCGCGCTGCTCTGAGACAAGCATGGGGACTGGTCTTGATAAATCAATGAGATTTTTATTTTCACTGAGTCTCCGTTTGGGTAATGGTTAGACTACAATTAGGGTGTGGAAATGTTAGGATTATTTTGCTCTTCCTGTAGCACTGTAGCTTACTCCCGACCCATAATGGCTAATAGCCAATAGACAATAGACTCTTGCCAACACCTCTGTATTTTGATTCTTTGTGCAAGACAATTGATCAGCATTAAAAACTTAAAAACAACTCATAGGCTTCTACTTCCAGTTCATACATACTATATACAGTTTACGGACACAGTATAGTTTACAATAGTTATTTTATTTGTTTTTAGTCCCATCCTACAGCTCCTCTCAACCCCTCCCATCTATCTCTGAACACCATCCAGTTTTGATTTCTATTTGCCATATATTTTTCATCTGGGCTGTGATGTTTCACAAAAGTTCTGAACCTTTCTATTCTCATAGATTCTACATATTGTAAATTAAAGATAAACATTTTTGCTAAGAGTATTATTAATCGATTGACTGACTTTTTAAATCACCCAGCAGTGCTATTTGCAGAGTTAGCTCCAGGTAAATGTTGCAGAGCTGGGATGGTTGTACCCCCATATAAATAAAATTCTATTTGTTGCAATAATTTTAAATTGAACATTTCTACGTTTTGAATACAGCGTAGTTTTGTGTATCAGTTCATAAACCATGTGCCATGGAATATTTTGGTCCTTAAATGAAACTGGTATACTTTTTTATTTATCACAATTTTATTTAGCCAATTTTGGTCTTTAATGCATGGCCGACAGACAAGTTCCTTACTTTCTCCCCCTTCCACTTGCCTCTTTCATTTTTGCTGTAATGCTGCAATTAGTTGGTTGTAATTTTGAGTAGAGCAGACATTTCCAAATATTTTTGTTAGCCGCATGTGTGACAACTCCACCAGTCCTATTTATGAAAATAATTTACAAAGATTATACCGTAATATTTGTTGTAATATGTTATTTTCTGGTGGATTAAACTGAAATTGCAACCAACTTTCAATGGCTTGTTTTAAAAATAACGATATTTTGGAAATTATTTCATTTTCAAATAACCAAAAGTGAGAGGTTGTAATCTGAATAAAGGAGAAAAGTACATTATTGAACACGGGGTGGGCCATTCTTACTAATCTGCTAGAGAACCAGTTCGGATTTAAGTAAACTCAGCAAAAAAAGAAACGTCCTCTCACTGTCAACTGCGTTTATTTTCAGCAAACTTAACATGTGTAAATATTTGTTTGAACATAAGATTCAACAACTGAGACAAACTGAACAAGTTCCACAGACATGTGACTAACAGAAATGGAATAATGTGTCCCTGAACAAAGGGGGTTAGGGTTAAGTACTGCAGTGCATCGGCAGTGCATCTCCTCCTCATGGACTGCACCAGATTTGCCAGTTCTTGCTGTGAGATGTTACCCCACTCTTCCACCAAGGCACCTGCAAGTTCCCGGACTTTTCTGAGGGGAATGGCCCTAGCCCTCACCCTCCGATCCAACAGGTCCCAGACGTGCTCAATGGGATTGAGATCCGGGCTCTTCGCTGGCCATGGCAGAACACTGACATTCCTGTCTTGCAAGAAAATCACGCACAGATCGAGCAGTATGGCTGGTGGCATTGTCATGCTGGATGGTCATGTCAGGATGGGCCTGCAGGAAGGGTACCACATGAGGGAGGAGGATGTCTTCCCTGTAACGCACAGCATTGAGATTGCCTGCAATGACAGCAAGCTCAGTCCGATGATGCTGTGACACACCGCCCCAGACCATGGTGGACCCTCCACCTCCAAATCGATCCCGCTCCAGAGTACAGGCCTTGGTGTAACTTTCATTCCTCCGACCATCACCCCTTGTGAGACAAAACCACGTGGTCTGCCACTGCGAGAACGATCAGCTGTCCGTCCTGTCTCCCTGTAGCGCTGTCTTAGGCGTCTCACAGTACGGACATTGCAATTTATTTCCCTGGCCACATCTGCAGTCCTAATGCCTCCTTGCAGCATGCCTAAGGCACGTTCACATAGATGAGCAGGGACACTGGGCATCTTTCTTTTGGTGTTTTTCAGAGTCAGTAGAAAGGCCTCTTTAGTGTCCTAAGTTTTCATAACTGTGACTTTAATTGCGTACCGTCTGTAAGCCGTTCCACAGGTGCGTGTGTCACATCTGCTCCTGCAACGCCCTCTACTGCTCATCCTGTGTCTCCTTGATCTGCCGCCACTCCCCCAGTACTCTCTCCCTCTCTCTCTCTGTGTGATTGTGTGGGCGGAGACAGGTGTGCTGGAGTCAGAGCAGATCCCCACCAGCTGCAACCTGTTCCATAATCAAGACCTCTGCAAATACTCAGTCCTGCCACTTACACACTGCTAGGTCGTAATCTATGCTCAGTCAGTCTACGTTCCTAGCTGGTTGCTACCATTCAGATCCTGTTATTCGTTTCTTCCTGTTTTCCCTTGCCTGATGCTGTTTTCCTCTCCGCTACAGTTCTGCCCGCTCTGACTCTGGTCCCTGTCTCCAGTCCCACGTCTCGTCATCCTGCTACTCTGTCCTGGATTCCCCTCCGGACCTGCTTACCCTGTCTCAACCCCTCTCGCCCCAGCCTCAGCCTCCGCACCTGGTGTCCAGCAACCCGCCCGAGCTTCCCTTGACCTGCACTCCATCTCCCCCTGTGTCTCAATAAATACCTTGGTTACTTCACCCCAGTCTCCTCGTCTGTGTCTGCTCTTGGGTTCCCCTGTTCCACTCCGCGTAACAGCATGTTCATTAATTGTTTATTGAACACGCACGGGAAACGAATTATCTTTGAAAGACAGGGTCCTGAAAAAGGGACGTTTCTTTTTTTGCTGAGTTTAAATAGAAAATTCCATAGCTAAAAATATGCATTGACGCATTATACTTTAAATGCATGCAAAGTTGTTTGTATTATATTTAGGTCATTCAATAAATATTAAAGATATATTTAACGATCTTGTTATGTGTGCATGGATATTTCTTTGTGTGTGAATGTCCAACCTGGGTTAAAATAGTTGAATTTAAATCAAATGCAACGATTTTGAATACTATTTGAACCTAAGTTTGGTGAATATAATGTACGCCTCTCGTCCCCTTTCCATCTGTATGGAAAATTGTCTGAGGCATTATCTGAGGATTCTCTGAATATCTATCTATAGCTCTTGCAACAGCCAATAGCTGAAAATGTTATGGAGGTTTGGGTATCGAAGCTGAAACAAAGCACATGATGCAAGTCATCAAAGTATTCGATTACTCCGTTGAGCCCTCATTCTTCTCCACCTTTCTCCACCTCACCTTCCTCCTAACCTTCTCCCCCTTTCCATCCTCGTGTCTCCCCTTTCAGTTTAATGGGGGCATGATATCATTTCTGCCATGCCATATGTACAGTGCTGTAAATATGCTGACCTCTGTTTGCTGTCAAACTGATATGTTACTGCAGGTGTTGTTTTCCATTGGTTCAGTTCAATTGTGAATAAAGTTGTCTTTATTTGTCTCACAATGCATGATAAAGTTGACTAGGGAATAATATCCCAGGTGTGTGTGTGTGCACGTGGGTGCGCATGTGTGTGTGTTCATCTGTGCATCCATGTGTGTATGCATCTGTGTCTGTATGCATCCAATTTCATTAACAACTATTGACCCCTAAAATTCAATTCTGGACCTCGAAGCCAGTTCCACTGTTTTTTTCTCTTGATCTGTGTGCTATTCCTGTGCGCCACCATTTGCTTCAAGTTCAGTCAACTCAAACAAATCATCTCATCAGTCATGTAAAAAAGAGGATAACAAATTCAGACAATAGCGAGCCCATTTTCCCTACTTTGGCTAAATCACCATTTGTTTTGCCACTGATATAAGCTGTATTTGTACTGCATTAAACTGCACTATTCTTGACACGTGTCATTTAAATGTAGGTGATCAAACATGTGAATAGTGAATATCATTGTACTGAAAAAAATTACCATATTCCCAGGGGCATTGTCAGTAATAATCTTGTGACCATAAATTTCAATTCCACTGTTTGCCCATTTGGGAAGCCCACTGTGGTAAGCTCAACCAGTGCTAATACTTTAAATATCGTAAATATGGATACCCCCGCTGTTTTAAATCGTGTAGGAGGCTTGAGCTGTTGCATATCAACGTGCAAAGTTTGTCAAAGATCGACCTTCTTGATATCTGAGTGCATGACATGAGCCAGGATATTTTCATTCTCACAGAGACTTGGCTAAATGGCTCGATCCCGGATAAGGACCTTGACATTGCTGATTACAACATCTACGAATACCAAATTTGTTTTTGCATGGATTCCGCGACGCTGTTAGCTTTTAACAGCTAGGGCTGCTATTTCTTGTGCCGGAATCCCGCTTAAGACAGGTTGAATCCTGCTTGACAGAGACGCTAAGCTGCTAGCCATCAAAACTAACGAAGTCCCATGAGTTTTGCAATGGAGCCCTCTTTGTCTGGAGAAATAAATTAACGGTTCCAGCGCTGTAGGAGCTGTATCTACTACGCTTTGTTTCGGGACAAACCGTATCACTCGGACTTCCAATGCGGCGATTGTTTACTTGCCGAAGATTATAGGCTTGAGGTGGCTTCCTTAATCACGCTGGTTGCCAGCCTACGTAAGAAACTGGGGAAAACGCAGTGGAATGTTTACATTTTCTACACCGGTGGCTGGATGGCATTTGCTCTTGTTTGCGCTCGCCAGTGTTGCCCGGAGCTCCCCCATCTGATAGCGGAGTCGAAGGAGCACAGTAAAAGGAGCAAGGCAATCAAAGATGGTCGCATGTTACAAGCCAGGACGCCGAAGACATCGGCCTCTTGCAAAGCAGTCTACACCCCCAACGAGAGGCCCGGAGCGGATACAAACAATGAATAGTTTTGCCGTCCTGAAGCCTGATCTTCCTGCACCTTTGTCGCTGGAAGTGTCTGGGGCCGCAATGCCTACTACTACAATTTTGAAGTCGACGTCGGCAACCTTCTGTCCCTGCTCTGGATCGAGCGGGCTTCTCCATCTGTCGGAAGCCTGCACCAGGCGCCGGTAGCAATGGGCTCAACTTATCCTGCATCTCACCCGTCCATAAAGGGTTCTTCGAATTATGTGAAGCGTGGGAGTGGGCGGATTTCCTCGTCCTTCTAGCCAGCCGTGATGTCCTATCCCGGAGCTTGAGTAAATTACATTACTAAGCTGTTCCTGAATGTACTACGTCAGGACATGGAAATTGATTCTATCGTAGTCTGTGGGTTTTAATGACATTATGAAGGGCAGCACTGACCAGTTAACTGGATTTTAAAGAGCTGATTGACTCTCTGCTAGACACTAACAAATATCTGGTCCTGTGACCTCTCTGAATCGTGGCATTGATCTCTTTAGCAGGATTCTTTCTCTTCACTGGTTACCTGATTATTGCAGCTCAGTGGGTGTAACTTTTGTTGACAATTTCGATAACTTTTGGAAACAAAACACGTTTTATAAAGAGGATGGGATCCACCCAAATCATTTGGATTTCTGGATCCTTTCACAGCATTATCTGGCTGCATTGAGACAATGACTTATCAATGACCCAAGACCAGCTCAGGTAATCCCTACCATTGTCACGCAGAGTTGACATAATGCTTCAACAAATGTACATTAACCTAATGTATGTCCCTCTAACTGCTCGGAATGCCTCTGATCCTACAGCTATTGTATGCAGTAATAATGTGCCCAGGAACCAGATTTATACTGTTAGCATTAAGCCGGTGTGCCCTAGGAGGAAGTCCACTGTGTGCAGCTCAGCCTGCACTAACATAAATAACATAATAAGCTTCCCAGTAAAGCAATAAAAACAAGTAAGCATCCCAGAAGATAAGTGCTCAAAACAGCCCACGTTAACATATGTAGCTTAGAAACAAGGTTAATGAAATCAATAATTTGCTAGTAACAGATGACATTCATATTCTGACTGAAACTCACTTAGATAATACATTTGATACAGTGGTAGCAATACAAGGTTATAACATTTACAGAAAACACTTAACAAAGAGTTCCAGTTAGTTTCAGAGTGGGTGGCAAGGAACAAGTTAGTCCTAAATATTTCTAAAACTAAAAGCATTGTATTTGGGACAAATCATTCACTAAACCCTAAACCTCAAATAAATCTTGTAATAAATAATGTGGAAATTGAGCAAGATGAGGTGACTAGACTGCTTGGAGTAACCCTGGATTGTAAACTTTCATGATCAAAACATGTTGATACAACAGTAGCTAAGATGGGGAGAAGTATGTCCATAATAAAGCATTGCTCTACCATCTTAACAGCACTATCAACAAGGCAGGTCCTACAGGCCCTAGTTTTATCACACCTGGACTACTGTTCAGTCGTGTGGTCAGGTGCAACAAAGTGGAACTTAGGAAATTGAAATTGGCTCAGAACAGGGCAGCACGTCTGGCCCTTGGATGTACACAGATAGCTAATATTAATAATATGCATGTCAATCTCTCCTGGCTCAAAGTGGAGGAGAGATTGACTTCATCACTACTTGTATTTAAGAGAGTTATTGACATGCTGAATGCACCAAGCTGTCTGTTTTGAACTACTGGCACATAGCTCGGACACCCATGCATACCCCACGAGACGTGCCACAAGAGGTGTCTTCACAGTCCCCAAGTCCAAAACAGACTTTGGGAGGCTCACTGTACTACATAGAGCCATGACTACATGGAACTCAATTCCAAATCAGGTAATTGATGCAAGCAGTAAAATAATATTTAAAACACAGATAAATATACACCTTATCGAACAGCGGGGACTGTGAAGCAACACAAACATAGGCACAGACACATGCAAACACACACACACAATAACATACGTACTATACACAGACGCACACATGGATTTTGTACTGTAGATATGTGGTAGTGGTGGAGTAGAGGCCTGAGGGTACATAGTGTGTTGTGAAATCTGTGAATGTATTGTAATGTTTTTAAAATTGTATTAACTGCCTTAATTTTGCAGGGCCCCAGGAAGAGCAGCTGCTGCATTGGCAGGGCAGCAGCTAATGGGGATCCATAATAAATATAAAATACAAATCTTCAGACTGAGAAATCGGGGAGGGGTGGCTATTAACAGTACCAGTCAAAAGTTTGGACACACCTACAGTGGTTCGTCCTTTTAAAAGTTGCAGCGTACTGCGGCGCAGCTTGCATGGTGCCGCAGAATTCTATGGCACGTTATTTAAGTGTGAACCACTGGTACCATTAATGCTAGTTAGTGCTAGTTTTACCACCAGAGAGCATCTTTGCGAAGCATTTGATAGCCTTCAATAGTGGCTGTACTAGAGAATGCAGGCACACGGGAGACCGGGGTTCATTTTCCCGACGGGGAGGAAGGAGTAGGCTGTCCTTGTAAAAAAAAATTTTTTTACTTCTTAACTGATTCCATGTGTGTTATTTCATAGTTGTTATGTCTTCACTATTATTCTACAATGTAAAAAGTAATAAAAATATAGAAAAACCCTTGAATGAGTAGGTGTGTCCAAACTTTTGACTGGTACTTGCTTAATTAATTTGATTAATATTATGGTGTTTCTATTCCAAGAAAAATGAAAAACCCTCTGGGTTCCTGTTGGATGGAACAGCAAATATGGCACTGTACAACGTGATGGTCGGGATTACAGTACTGGGCTATTTAGCTAAAGAATCCCCATGTTGTGTGGGCACGTGGGAGACCGGGGTTCAATTCCCTGACGGGGAGGAAGGAGTAGGCTGTCCTTGTAAATAAGAATTTGTTCTGAACTGACTTGCCTAGTTAAATTAAAGTTACACTAAGAGCATAACATCTCTACACCCTAGTTTTCCAATTCTAGTCTAACCAATACCCAAACGGAGATTCAGTGAAAATAAAAATATCATTTGTTTATCAAGACCAGTCCACATGCTTGTCTCAGAGCAGTGCAAAATAGTTCTAAAATAGTTGTAGGGTATTGCTTCAAATCCTTCAATATGCTCTTTAAGTAAATAAGACCTACACCACTTTTAACAGCACATTACTCAACACTAGTGAGACTCATGTTGCCGACGGTAGGCCTACAGTATATTGAAAAATATGACGTGACTCTCAATAATTACATATAGAGGATTGGGGATATTTCTGTAATTCGGTGATATTTATTCCCATAGTAATTCATTATGGATCCATAACTAAATAAACATTGGCATTTTGAAAGATAATTTTTATCATTATTTTATTAACGAAAGCATAAAGATGCCATTATTAGTTACATTGTTTTAGTTTGAACGTGCAGACTGGTACTAAGAACAGAACAGCAGGAACGTTTCCCTAGTCAGCTCCATTATTAATGCAATGCCCTTTAAAGTGTTGCCAGTGTGGCAGGGTGGGGGTCCTCCTCCATTCCCCATGGGCTAGGTCCATCTTCTCTGCGGCCCATCCCATGCCCCCGGCCCTCGTGCCTTGAACTTCGCTCGCTTTCAGTGGATACAGCTGGAGAACTGCAAGGCAATCCCATTGTGCGCCACTCTGGAGCCATGACCAATATGACCAATATATATTGTCCTGCTACTAACAGGGTTAATAATATATCTGGGACAATATCCAACGGGCTTTTATATAATTCTAAATTAATAATAATCGCTTTGTTTAAAAAATAACAATATTTTGGAGTTGATTTCGTTTTCAAATAACGTAAAATGAGCGAGGAAAACGGCCATTCTTGAACATGGGGTGAGACATTGTTACTAATTTGTAAATAAAGCCAGTTTGTTATTTATTATTATTTTTCTGTTTTTAGAGGGTGAGAAACCAAAAGCCTACAGTACTACAGTAAGAGCAAAATAATCTTAACAAAATAAAATAATAACTTTAGTATAACACCAGTTTTAGTAAGTAATACTGAAGTCGTGCACAATTATCAGTTTCTATTTAGATTTATGTCGCCCATTCATTGTCAGAGACACAGTAGGACCCAAAAGCATAGTCAGTGCTCTAACTCCCCCTTGCTCTGGTCTGGAGCAATGAAGTGGTGACGCAGGGTACCGTACTAAACCACAAATTACCTCTAAGTCCCACAGCATAATCGCAAAACTTTTAGTGGAGCAACCACTGTACTCATTCAAGGGTTTTTCTTTATTTTACTATTTTCTACATTGTAGAAAACAATAGTCAAGACATCAAAGCTATGAAATAACACATGGAATCATGTAGTAAACAAAAAAGTGTTAAACACATCAAAATATATGTTTTATTTGAGATTATTCAAAGTAGTCACCCTTTGCCTTGATGACAGCTTTGCACACTCTTGGCATTCTCTCAACCAGCTTCATGAGGAAATATTTTCCAACAGTCTTGAAGGAGTTCCCACATATGCTGAGCACTTGTTGGCTGCTTTTCCTTCATTCTGCGGTCCAACTCATCCTTAACCATCTTAATTGGGTTGAGGTCGTGTTATTGTGGAGGCCAGGTCATCTGATGCAGCACTCCATCACTGTCCTTCTTGGTCAAATAGCCCTTAGCCTGAAGGTGTGTTGGGTCATTGTCCTGTTGAAAAACAAATGATAGTCCCACTAAGCAGATGGGATGCAGAATGCTGTGGTAGCCATGCTGGTTAAGTGTGCCTTGAATTCTAAATAAATCACTGACAGTGTCACCAGCAATTCACCATCACACCTCCTCCTCCATGCTTCACAGTGGGAACGACACATGCGGAGATCATCCGTTTACCTACTCTGCGTCTCACAAAGACACGGTGGTTGGAACCATGAATCTCAAATTTGGACTTAGACTTCCACCAGTCTAATGTCTATTGCTCGTGTTTCTTGGCTCAAGCAAGTCTCTTATTATTATTGGTGTCCTTTAGTAGTGGTTTCTTTGCAGCAATTCGACCATGAAGGCCTTATTCACTCATTTTCCTCTGAACAGTTGATGTTGAGATGTGGCTGTTACTTGAACTCTGCGAATCATTTATTTGGGCTGCAATCTGAGGTGCAGTTAACTCTAATGAACGTATTCTCTGCAGCAGAGTTAACTCTGGGTCTTCCTTTCCTGTGGCGGTCCTCATGAGAGTCAGTTTCATCATAGCGCTCCATGGTTTTTGCGACTGCACTTAAAGAAACTTTCAAAGTTCGTGAGATTTTCCAGTTTGACTGGCCTTCATGTCTTAAAGTAATGATGGGCTGTTGTTTCTCTTTGCTTATTTGAGCTGTTCTTGCCATAGTATGGACTTGGTCTTTTACCAAATAGGGCTATCTTCTGTATACCACCCCTACCTTGTCACAACACAACTGATTGGCTCAAACACATTAAGGAGGGGAAAAAAATCAGAAATTTACTTTTAACAAGGCTCACCTGTTAATTGATATGCATTCCAGTTGACTACCTCATGAAGCTGATTGGGAGAATGCCAAGAGTGTGGAAAGCTGGCAAAGGGTGGCTACTTTGAAGAATCTCAAATATAAAATTCACTTTTTTGGTTACCTCATGATTCCATATATGTTATTTTATAGTTCTGATGTCCACTATTATTCTACAATGTAGAAAATAGTACAAATACAGAAAAACCCCTGAATGAGTATGTGTCCAAACTTTTGACTGGTACTGAATGTGAAATAAAGTCTTGTGGCATCATGTTCTCTAAATATCACTATCCCCATTTGTTTTTTCTTTTGGTTATAGGTTTTGACATAAGCATTGATTTACTCTTTAGCTGATTTCCAGCTTTTCAGGCAATTGAGAAATAGATACACCTCCTCAATCAAGAAAGCTAAATCATGCTACTTTCTATCTCATATTCTGATGGTGGCCCGTCTAAATTTTGGAAAACAGTTAATGCACTAAAGCGCAGAAAATAATCTCCCTCCCTGCCTAAGCAAGCTGTCGGGATCATTTGATAAGTAATTATTTTAATCAATGTGTTATCTCTGAAGGACTTTTATTTGAAAGTAATGGTGGTTTAATTTACCCTGATCAGTCAATCGACTGCTTTTCCCTCTCCCAGCCTCTAGTTGGCATGATGGAAGATCCATCAACTTCTGGGGCTAATTTGCTTGATCCTTTCTTGCTGCAGTATTCTGCTCCTCTAATTGTAGAATTATTTATTACATTATTACAATTTTTTTTACCTGACAATTATCTTGGGTGCTATCCCTAGGGTCTGGAAGGCTGCCCATGTGCTTCCTCTCCATAAAGGTGGTGACTGCTCTGACATTAGAGATCGGGTGATAATTATTAAACTATTTCCTATTAAAAAATGTTCAATCTTTAATCAACACAGCTTAGATCATTTCCAGTGTCCATCAGTCTGGTTTCAGGCCAGCACTATATCTGCTTCTTCTTTGGTGATAAATTACATTGTAAATTGCTTGGACAAGAGGCAGCATTGTGCTGCCCTTCTTATAGGCCTGTGGAAGGCTTTTGACACATGACCTGTCACCATTATTAATTTGTAGACTGTCTGAAATTGGCCTGGGTCAGGCAGCCTGCATTTGGTTTGAAAACTACCTGACAGACAGGACACAATGTTTTTCTTCTGATGGTGTTAAGTCAGGTTTCCTTAAGAGGAATAGGACTTGCCTTTCATTAAATAGCGGGAAAAAAATATTTCAGTAAACATTCATACCGGTTATAGGTTATGGTGATATCGCTTATATGTATGCAGCTGCCACTGTGCTGAAGCCATTGGACGCAGTTTATCATTTACATTTTTTTTTATTTTATTTCACCTCTATTTAACCAGGTAGGCTAGTTGAGAACAACTGCGACCTGGCCAAGATAAAGCAAAGCAGTGCGACACAAACAACAACACAGAGTTACACATGGAATAAACAAACATACAGTCAATAAATCAATAGAAAAAGTCTATATACAGTGTGTGCAAATGTAGTAAGATAAGGGTGGTAAGGCAATAAATAGGCCATAGTGGCGAAGTAATTACAATATAGCAATTTTTTTATTTATTTTACAAGGTAAGTTGACTGAGAACACATTCTCATTTACAGCAACAACCTGGGGAATAGTTAAAGGGGATGAATGAGCCAATTGTATGCTGGGGATGATTAGGTGACCGTGATGGTATGAGGGACAGCTTGGGAATTTAGCCAGGACACCAGGGTTAACAGCCCTACTCTTACAATAAGTGCCATGGGATCTTTAATGACCTCAGTGAGTCAGGACACCCATTTAACATCCCATCCAAAAGACAGCACACTACACAGGGCAATGTCCCCAATCACTGCCCTGGGGGATTGGAATATTTCTTTTGACTTGAGGAAAGAGTGCCTCCTACTGGCCCTCCAACACCACTTCCAGCAGCATCTGGTCTCCCATGCAGGGACTGACCAAGACCAACCCTGCTTAGCTTCAGAAGCAAGCCAGCAGTGGGATGCAGGGTGGTATGCTGTTGGCAATTAAACACTGGCGTGATAGATGTGCAGAAGATTAATGTGCAAGTAGAGATACTGGGGTGCAAAGGAGAAAAATAAATAAATAACAGTCTGGGGATGAGGTAGTTGGATGGGCTATTTACAGATGGGCTATGCACAGGTGCAGTGATATGTGAGCTGCTCGGACAGCTGGTGCTTAAAGTTAGTGAGGGAGATATGAGTCTCCAGCTTCAGTGATTTTTGTAGTTCGTTCCAGTCATTGGCAGCAGAGAACTGGAAGGAAAGGCGGCCAAAGAAGGAATTGGCTTTGGGGATGACCAGTGAAATATACCTGCTGGAGCGTGTGCTACGGGTGGTTGCTGCTATGGTGACCATAAAGCGGGGCTTTACCTAGCAAAAATTTATAGATGACCTGGAGCCAGTGGGTTTGGCGAGTATGAAGCGAGGGCCAGCCAACGAGAGCATACAGGTCTCGTAGGGGCTTTGGTGACAAAATGGATGGCACTGTGATAGACTGCATCCATGTTGTTGAGTAGAGTGTTGGAGGCTATTTTGTAAAGGACATCGCCGAAGTCAAGGATCGGTAGGATAGTCAGTTTTACGAGGGTATGTTTGGCAGCATGAGTGAAGGATGCTTTGTTGCGAAATAGGACGCGGATTCTAGATTTAATTTTGGATTGGAGATGCTTAATGTGAGTCTGGAAGGAGACTTTACAGTCTAACCAGACACCTAGGTATTTGTAGTTGTCCACATATTCTAAGTCAGAACCGGCCAGAGTAGTGATGCTGGACGGCCGGGCAAGTGCGGGCAGCGATCGGTTGAAGGGCATGCATTTAGTTTTACTTGCATTTAAGAGCTGTTGGAGGCCACGGAACGAGAGTTGTATTGAAGCTCGTCTGGAGGTTTGTTAACACAGTGTCCAAAGAAGGGCCAGAAGTATACAGAATGGTGTCGTCTACGTAGAGGTGGATCAAAGAATCACCAGCAGCAAGAGCGACATCATTGATGTATACAGAGAAGAGAATCGGCCCGAGAATTGAACCCTGTGGAACCCCCATAGAGACTGACAGAGGTCCGGACAACAGGCCCTCCGATTTGACACACTGAACTCTGTCTGAGAAGTAGTTGGTGAACCAGGCGAGGCAGTCATTTGAGAAAACAAGGCTCTTGAGTCTGCCGATAAGAATGTGGTGATTGACAGAGTCGAAAGCCTTGGCCAGGTCGATGAATACAGCTGCACAGTATTGTCTCTTATCGATGGTGGTTATGATATCGTTTAGGACCTTGAGCGTGGCTGAGGTGCACCCATGACCAGCTCGGAAACCAGATTGTATAGCAGAGAAGGTACGGTGGGATTTGAAATGGTCGGTGATCTGTTTGTTAACTTGGCTTTCAAAGACCTTAGAAAGGCAGGGTAGGATAGATATAGGTCTGTAGCAGTCTGGGTCTGGAGTGTCTCCCCCTTTGAAGAGGGGGATGACCGCAGCAGCTTTCCAATCTTTGGGGATCTCAGACGATACAAAAGAGAGGTTGAACAGGCTAGTAATAGGGGTTGCAACAATTTCGGCTGATAATTTTAGAAAGAAAGGGTCCAGATTGTAGGGGTCCAGATTTTGCAGCTCTTTCAGAACATCAGCTATCTGGATTTGGGTGAAGGAGAAATGGGGGAGGCTTGGGCGAGTTGCTGTGGGAGGTGCAGGGCTGTTGACCGGGGTAGGGGTAGCCAGGTGGAAAGCATGGCCAGCTGTAGAAAAATGCTTATTGAAATTTGCAATGATCGTGGATTTTTATCGGTGGTGACAGTGTTTCCTAGCCTCAGTGCAGTGGGCAGCTGGGAGGAGGTGCTCTTATTCTCCATGGACTTTACAGTGTCCCAGAACATTTTTGAGTTTGTGCTACAGGATGCAAATTTCTGTTTGAAAAAGCTAGCCTTAGCTTTCCTAACTGCCTGTGTATATTGGTTCCTAACTTCCCTGAAAAGTTGCATATCGCGGGGGCTATTCGATGCTAATGCAGAACGCCACAGGATGTGTTTGTGCTGGTCAAGGGCAGTCAGGTCTGGAGTGAACCAAGGGCTATATCTGTTCCTGGTTAAAAAAAATTGAATGGGGCATGCTTATTTAAGATGGTGAGGAAAGCACTTTTAAAGAATAACCAGGCATCCTCTACTGACGGAATGAGGTCAATATCCTTCCAGGATACCCGGGCCAGGTCGATTAGAAAGGCCTGCTTGCTGAAGTGTTTTAGGGAGCGTTTGACAGTGATGATGGGTGGCCGTTTGACCACAGACCCATTACGGACGCAGGAAATTAGGCAGTGATCGCTGAGATCCTGGTTGAAAACAGCAGAGGTGTATTTGGAGGGCAAGTTGGTCAGGATGATATCTATGAGGGTGCCCGTGTTTACGGATTTGGGGTTGTACCTGGTGAGTTCATTGATAATTTGTGTGAGATTGAGGGCATCAAGCTTAGATTGTAAAATGGCCGGGGTGTTAATTATGTCCCAGTTTAGGTCACCTAACAGCACGAGCTCTGAAGATAGATGGGGGGCAATCAATTCACATATGGTGTCTAGGGCACAGCTGGGGGCAGAAGGTGGTCTATAGCAAGCAGCAACGGTGAGAGACTTGTTTCTGGAAAGGTGGATTTTTAAAAGTAGAAGCTCAAATTTTTTGGGCACAGACCTGGATAGTAAGACAGAACTATGCAGACTATCTCTGCAGTAGATTGCAACTCTGCCTCCTTTGGCAGTTCTATCTTGTTGGAAAATGTTATAGTTAGGGATGTAAATTCCAGGGTTTTTGGTGGTCTTCCTAAGCCAGGATTCAGACATGGCTAGGACATCCGGGTTGGCAGAGTGTGCTAAAGCAGTGAATAAAACAAACTTAGAGAGGAGGCTTCTAATGTTAACATGCATGAAACGAAGGCTTTTACGGTTACAGAAGTCAACAAATGAGAATACCTGGGGAATGGGAGTGGAGCTAGGCACTGCAGGACCTGTGTTAACCTCTACATCACCAGAGGAGGAGTAGGATAAGGGTACGGCTAAAGGCTCAAAGAACTGGTTGTCTAGTACGTTTGGACCAGAGAGTAAAAGGAACAGGTTTCTGGGCGCGGTAGAATATATTCAAGGCATCATGTACAGACAACGGTATGGTAGGATGTGAATACAGTGGAGGTAAACCTAGGCGTTGAGTGACGATGAGAGAGATATTGTCTCTAGGAACATCATTTAAACCAGGTGAGGTCACCGCATGTGTGGGAGGTGGAACTAAAGGGTTAGCTAAGGCATATTGAGCAGGGCTAGAGGCTCTACAGTGAAATAAGGTAATAATCACTAACCAAAACAGCAATGGACAAGGCATATTGACATTAGGGAGAGGCATGCGTAGCAGAGTGATCATAGGGGCTCAGTGAGTAGCTAGGCTGGCTGGAGACACGGTCATTCAGACAGCTAGCGGGCCGGGGCTAGCAAGCTAGCAGAAGGGCCTTAGGGGTACGTCGCGATGGAAGAAGTCTGTTGTAGCCTCCTCGTGCGGTTACGGCGACAGACCAGTCGTGATGGATCAGCAGGGCTCCGTGTAGTAAAAGGGTCCAGGCCAATTGGCAAAATAGGTATAGTGGCCCAAGAAATTGTCCGATGGACCTCTTCAGCTAACAGTCCGATTTGCTCTAGACAGCTAGCGGGCCGCGGCTAGCAGGCTAACAGATGGGCATTCAGGGGACGTCGCGACGGAGGAGCCTGTTGAAAAAAAAACCTGGGCAGATTATGGAGGTAGTCCAGTCGTAATGGATCGGCGGGGCTCCGTATTGGCAAAATAGGTATTGTAGCCCAAGGAGTGGCTGATGGACCTCTTCAGCTAGCTAGCTAATTGGTGCTTGCTTCGGGACAGAGACGTTAGCCAGGGGTAGCCACTCGGATAGCAGCTAGCTAGCTGCGATGATCCAGGTGAAAAGGTTCAGAGCTTGCGGTAGGAATCCGGAGATATGGAGAAAAATAAGTCTGATATCTCTGGTTTGAATCGCGTTGTGCAGACTGGCAAGAGTTGTCCGGGCTAAAGGTTAGTTGATGACCGCTAGCTGTCTACTAGCTAGTAGCTAGTTAGCTGGATAGCTTCTGTTGGGGGTTCCGGTTCTAAAGTAAAGAAAAATAGCAGATCCCTACCACATTGGGTGAGGCAGGTTGCAGGAGAGTATTTTGAAGTTGAATATATGCGAAGAAAAAAGATATATGCACGGGACACAACAAGACGAAGACAAAGACGTCTGACTGCTACGCCATCTTAGATTTTTTAAATTTTCATAACGCACTTTATTACGGGTGACAGGTTCATTACACATCATTGCTTTCTGTATCAGAAAGTAGACTGATGCATTGCGCTCTTTATGTTTATAAAGCCCTCTTGCATAGACTTCCGTCGTACTTTGTTGAGAACCTACAGACATACGAGCTACCAGACTCGGCCTCAGGGATGGTTTTCTGGAGATCCCTTCGAACTCCACTGAGTTAGGTAAATCTGCTTTTAGTTTTTTTACACCTTACTTATGGAATAATCTCAAACTCTCTAAAATTGGAGGAATTGGTGACTAGGGCAATTCAGATGGCTGATTGAGGACCTTTTTACTGAAGAATGCATTTGTTTAATATGATTGTGTTTTGCTTTTCGTGTATTGATGTGTATAGTGTATATTGATGTGTATGTTTGATACAGGGCTCATCTGTAAAATAGACCTTGGTCTCAGCAGACTCCCTGTCCAAAAAAAGGTTACATAAAAAAATGTAATCAGAAGATTTTGCAGTGTATTTGTTTCTTCTGTTCCCATTGAAGATGGCTTCTTTCCAAATATAGCTTATCTATCTATTGAGGCTAATTTGAACTGACAAGACCCACATTTACCAGCGGGAGAAATATGCTTCAGTAAATGGGTGAAATTATGGATTTTGTTCAAATCGCAGTGTGTCTTGGACAGAGGCCAGTGGGGGCATGCAAATTGAGTATGCAAACACAAGCAAGCAAAACACGCAATTGGATTAGATTTTTTCAGGGTCTGAATACTTTTATTTTTAATAAATATGCAAACATTTCTAAAAACCTATTTTCGCTTTGTCATTCTGGGGTATTGTGTGTAGATTGATTTACGTTTAATCCATTTTAGAATAAGGCTGTAACGTATCAAAATGTAGAAAAAGTGAAGGGGTCTGAATACTTTCCGAATGCACTAGCTTGGTCCTTGCAAGTTTGTGGATATTAGGGCTGACCCCATTTAGCCAACTGGTCAATTGTTTGTCGATAGGCTTTTGGTCGACAGATTATTTTTGTTGAGCGGCCCATGAGACACCTGTCTGATTCGTGCCTGTCTCAGTGGACTAATCCATTGCGGAGGCCGCGGGAATGTCACAGTTCATCACTCTAAGACAGGCATCTGCAACGTAAGGCACATGCGAGGGTATTTGCCTTGGCACGCCAAGCAATTTTATAATATTAAGAAAATAAGTGAAATTGCATTTGCTTCTAAATTGCATTGATTTTTCCATAAATAGCTTCTGCTTTGGACATGGCACCATTTGTTAAGTATTCCTTAGGAATACAGTATGTATGACGATAATGTGTCTTGGGTATCATTTTAAATGTTGAGTCAAGAAGAAGGGGAGTGTGGCTAAGATTCACAAGGCACGTCTCTCTCCAGAATGCGATCTGTCCTGCCAATTCATGCACGTTCATTGTTTCATACCTTAATTGTGTGAATTGTTTTCCCTTTGATTGTTAGTGTCTATAAATTCCCCATTACATATACTATATATACAAAAGTATGTGGACACCCCTTCAAATTAATGGATTCGGCTATTTCAGCCACACTTGTTGCTGACAGGTGTATAAAATTGAGCACACAGCCATGCAATCTCCATAGTTTGTTAAGTGGAATGTCTAGGAGCAACAATGGCTCAGCCGCGAAGTGGTAGGCCACACAAGCTCACAGAACTGGACAGCTGAGTGTTGAAGCTTGTAGCGCGTAAAAATCATCTGTCCTCGGTTGCAACACTCACTACCAAGTTCCAAACTGCCTCTGGAAGCAACGTCATGAAATTGATTTCCATGGCCGAGCAGCCCAACATCACCATGCGCAATGCCAAGCGTCGGCTGAAGTGGTGTAAAGCTCCCCGCCATTGGACTCTGGAGCTGTGGAAAGACGTTTTCTGGTGGGATGAATCAAGCTTCACCATCTGGAAGTCTGACGGAGGAGTCCCTGCAGCAATGTTCCAACATCTAGTGGAAAGCCTTCCGAGAAGAGTGGAGGCTGTTATAGCAGCAAAGGGGGGACCAACTCCATATTAATGCCCATGATTTTGGAATGAGATGTTCGACGAGCAGGTGTCCACATACTTCTGGTCATGTAGTGTATTTCACCAGTAGTACATTTACCGTAATTCCCCATCATTTCTAATCTACAATGTTTCTTTGGTTTCGGTAATCTCATTATCGGAGTGGACACATTGTTTGCAGAGCTCACAACCTATGCTACACTTATAAGACACGTTTTGGTTTATTTCATTTCATTTACTAGTTTTGTCTATTTATTCATTGTCTTTTGTTTTGGAGCGCTCCTGTCAATGTTGAGTAAGGACGCTCAACTGATTGCGCATAGAGGTAGGCATAGGTAGCCTGCGCGTACATGTATAAATGTGCCCATTTGTCAATGTCAGATAGTATTTCTGATTGTCTTAACTCACCAACACTAATGAACTGTGGGGCTTCTCAAAGCATTTGTGTCTTCACCTTAAACAGCAAGTAAAGTCTGTTTTTACATCAATTGAGAATGACAATAGTTCCTCAATGT
>QNTS01001312.1:216501-248865 GCA_003317085.1 Hucho hucho | reverse complement strand
ATGGTCTTGTAGCCCATTCCAGCCTTGTGTAGGTCTACAATCTTGTCCCTGACATCCTTGGAGAGCTCTTTGGTCTTGGCCATGGTGGAGAGTTTGGAATCTGATTGATTGATTGCTTCTGTGGACAGGTGTCTTTTATACAGGTAACAAGCTGAGATTAGGAGCACTCCCTTTAAGAGTGTGCTCCTAATCTCAGCTCGTTACCTGTATAAAAGACACCTGGGAGCCAGAAATCTTTCTGATTGAGAGGGGGTCAAATACTTATTTCCCTCATTAAAAACCAAATCAATTTATAACATTTTTCACACGTTTTTTTTCAGGATTTTTTTGTTGTTATTCTGTCTCTCACCGTTCAAATAAACCTACCAATAAAATTATAGACTGATAATTTCTTTGTCACTGGGCAAACTTACAAAATCAGCAGGGGATCAAATACTTTTTTCCCTCACTGTACCTTTCGAAGAACTTCTGCTGAGGGTTTCCCAAGTGTCCAACGAAGACATCCAATGGTTATTTTGTTCAAAAAAGTCATTTATTATATCCATAAATCTGTTTGGTTGGCGCGTTATGATCAGAAAATCCACCGTTGAGTCGCCCATTGAACCGTGAAGAGAACACGTTCAAATTATACCTATAAACTTTCTACAAAAAAAATAATTTTTAATGTATCCTTAGGTATCCTTTTATGTATATTTACTGTAATATTTCAACCGGACGATAACGTGAACAATAGGAAAGGAAAATAAAGTGGGGCGTGGTCCCTTCACTACTTCCTCTTCCTATCCGTTATGCTTAGTGCTAGAGCTTCCAGACACTGTATAAAGACTGTTGACATCTAGTGGAAGCCATAGGTACTGCAGTCTCAGTCCTAGTTAAAATAGAAATGAATAGGCAGCCTGGAGAAGAAGGTCATGTACAAAAAAAACTGCAAATCCAAATGGATTTTCCTCAGGTTTTTGCCTGCTATATCAGTTCTGTTATACTCACATACATTATTGTAACACTTTTAGAAACTTCAGAGGGTTTCCCATCCAATAGTACTAATTATGTGCATATCCTATTTTCTGGGCCTGAGTGGCAGGCATTTTACTTTGGGCACGCCAGACTCTCCAAAACCGTCACCTCTGCTGCCGCTCCCTAAGAAGTTAAAGTAGCAGATAATGGACCCTATCATATATTTATGTAATTGGTGCTGTAGATTAACTAATGAGTTCTAACATGAAAAATGGGTTCAACTTCTAAAAGTTTACAACTTATGCTCCCCGCATATAAAAACCACCAAGACTGACGGAAAGCTCCGAAAACAAGATGGTAATTTCTATGACTCACACAGTGGAGGAACATATTGCCTGTAGCCTGGTGTACACCAAGTGGCATGTTTCTACAATATTCATAACGTACTGACACAATTACAATCTTTATAGAATAAAAATTGAATTTCATCAATTACATTTGAAAAAGCATATTTAAGTGAACATTAGCATGCCAGCAGCATATGAAACAGAAAGTGAATTCTCTCCTCCTTCTCTCCCAGGTGATATTCTATCGCTGTCTAGGTTTAGGATATTTACTAGCTCATACCAGTGACACACTTAGCTATGTTATCGACATTTGGCAGTATACAAACCAAATCTAGCTCACTTATTTTGCCAGCTATAAAGAAATAGCCACAAATTCATTCAGAAACGGAGGAAGAGAATAGCTAGCTATAGCAAGCTAATGTTAGCTTAGCTGCTGCTTTTTCAACAAGAAGCAACTGTGACAACATTGATCCTAAGAGTAAGATAACATTTTTTATAAATAAAACTTTCCCATTGAGCAAAATCCACAATCCACCCCTCCAAAGAAAGCCTGGCTTCAGGGCTTCTCAGAAATTCCACCAGATCTGCGATTGATTCCATGGCTGAAGCTTTGCATTTCAGTTTAGCCTGCACTCGACAGGCCGTATAGAAAACTCCCCTGGAGCCACAGAACGGCCAAATGATCTGCCATCAGTCCAGTGTAGGGAATATCTTGAGATGCCCTAGCCCGTAGCTGATTTCAGAATAAAATTCTGCTGGAGGGGTCTCGTCAGCCCACACGGATCCATCTGACGAGCCATCCACACACAGTCCCTCAGTCGCAGCCAAAACTACTCTTTCCCATAAGCTTGTACTATCTATAGTATGACAGGACAAGCAGTTAGCAACCAACAACTGGCAGACATGTTTACATTTGGTTAGTTTGTGTTATTTAGATGGAAAACGTGAGCTAAATACAGTAGCTCTATAGTTACTCTTAGAAAAAAAGATTCCAAAAGGGTTCTTCAGCTGTCCCCATAGGAGAACCCTTTTTGGTTTGAGGTAGAACCCTTTTGTTTCCATGTACCTGGAACCAAAATTGTTCTACCTGCAACCAAAAAGGGTTCTTCATAGGGTTCTCCCATGGGGACAGCCAAAGAACCCTTTAAGGTCCTTGACCTTTAGGTCTTTCCCTTACCCTGTTCACTTCCATGCTCCCTGAAGCTCATAAAAATGCTCGGTCTCTGCTGATGCTGCTGGCTGTTTGAGAAGTTTTAGAATAGGGGTGTGCCAATCTCATTGTATTCCTAATCGAATCCGTTTTTTACACTTTATAATCAAATTTACTCGTGATCAGACAACCCGTAAGTGTGCTGTAAATGCCTATACCACAAGTGCGCTATCATTCAGAGAGCATCTCAGAGTGCATCGTTATGTTCCTTCACTCATTCACACACAGATGAAAATGCACATGATACTTACTTAGTCCTATTCAATTATTAATGAAATATTATTAATGCATGGCTTGCTACTACTGCCAGGCACAGATTTAGATGAATGTAGGCTAATTTGCTTGCCCCTTAGGCCTACAGTATATTGTTGCACTTTTGAGAGGAGCAACACTTTTCTCTCCCGCAACTTATGCCAACATTTATAAAAATTTTATACAAGTATCTACATTTGTCATTTTATTTTCTAATGATCTGTCGCTCAGTAAACATGCATGGGCTTGGATCATGACATAACGACAGACGTCGTCAGCAATGGAATAATTATACAGACAGACAAAGTAGGCCTACTAAACAACACCAAGTAGACAGACAAAAACAACCATATGGCGTCAGCAAAGTCAACAAGAAATAACTAGATTGAACAACAATGATTCTGATTCATACATGATGTTTGAAGAAGGGGAGACGTGTGCACTGAGACGAGTGACTGAGTGAAATGGGGAAATGAGAGCAGAGGGAGAGTGGCTTGTTCTAATCCAATCATTGCAGCAGACTCAACTGATACTCCATCTGATTCTTTACAGACAATATAACTAGCCAATAGTTGTTTAAAGCACACAGCGCTTAACACTGTTTGAGTGAAAGAGATGCGTGCTGGCAGCTGAAATATATATATTTTTCTATCACGGATAATTACAAAAAATACTTATGTCATAATCATATTCTGAAAATGTCCCATATCCTTTACGATACTCGTTTTGTCCGAGTACTCGGCACACCACTACTTTAGAAGCCACGTTGACGGTAGGGACAAAACTTCTTTCTGAAGCCCTCCTTCCATTGTTGATATCCATGAAAGTTCTCAGGGATGAAATGGGCCCTGCAGATGGACGAGGAGACGCCCAATTTGAGTTTTTCATTTACTGTGTGACACTGACCGCGGGGCATTTTGGAATTGTTTCCAACGTTAGAGCTGATTTTGAGAACCTCAAACTCACATTTTAAAACAACATTACAATAGTATAACAATTGATTTAAGTTTGCAATTTAGGAATGTTTTCTTTTGGTTCTCTTAGTAATTATTATATACATTTCTGGCATTAGGAAATAGGTGCTACACTCCCTTTTAAAGGCTCGTCGGTGGAAAAAAACTGGGAAAATATTTGTAGTGTGTTAATAAAACACAATTTTCCACCACCATGCTAGGGTGGCTAATGCTACTTGCTGGTGTTGCGGTGTGCATTCAACCAGGGGTGAACAGACTCGCGATGTGCAACATCTTGAAGTTGTCAGAAAATCTGAAAATGGTGGTGTATTATTTTATTAAGACGGTAAGCATATTTTTACTGATGAGCCATTAAATCAAGTTAAGGAGGAAACTGACACCTTTGCAGTTGAATGAAGGATGTTTTATGTACCAGCCGGTCCACGAGGGACAGCAGTGTAATTGCTGTCTGAGTACAGTCGTATGTAAGATGATAAACGATGTAAAAGGAGTAATATTGCCATCTTGTGGCCGGTTAGGCTACATTAGTGAATAATGGGAAAATGCTTTCCTGACGACTCAAACGGAATTCTTCCGCTGCTCTATCGTTCACTACATACATCAATCTTATACTGCCTTCAATTAAGTTGTTTGTGGTGACGTCAAAATTAGGGGTGTTGTAAAAAACTAATTCATCAAAGACAATGACACATTTTCAAAACGCCTCCTTACTTACGTTTGTTCTTGCTCGACTAGTCAGATGGTCTGTAAATCATCGGAGAGGTCTTCAGATCCAGACTCATTGTGGAAAAGAAACTAACATCTGTGGGCATGGCGTAGTGTTTGGCCGAAGCAAGGAGTTTAAGTCACTAAAAAAAGTTATGGCTATGAGTCTGAAATGGGAATTTGAATAGGAATCTTTCTTAAATCTATTCAAGAATAGTCAATAGTAGGATTCTTTTCTATCAAATGTTCATATTTCCTTTAACATTCTGTGTTGTGTCCGTATTATTTTTGATAAGTAAGACCAGTTTATAAATTATTTATAAATGCTTTATGAATGGGAAAATAGAAATGACAGTACATTGACTGTAACTAAGCACTTCAGACCTTAAATGTTGGTGTTGTAGATCAGGGGCAAACTGCACAGTTAATTACCTTGAAGTGCTTCGTTATAAATGCTTCAGCGGAATGGAAAATAGATTTAACTTTACTTTGACTGCATAGAATTCCTACATAGACCCTTCATGTGTGCGTTATAGACTAGTATGACAAACTTAGGCCTAATTGTGATGTGGAGGAGGGGTGTTAATGAGTTACGAAAGCGTTATGATATGACCCTCAACTACACGATTTGATCCATACAATTTACCCTGAGGATTCAACCCTTTGGGGATCTTCATGCCCCATTGACCTCTGAGAATAAGTTGTTATGGGCCTATACATCAGCATCATTTTCTAAATGTGTTTGGGCCTTTTGGCATATTCACTAACACTGGTATGGCAGAAGCACACTTTTGAGAACAGCCATAATGATAACACTACATTGTCATTGTAGTATGAGCTCTTGCATAACATGTCATTAATGTATTATAGATATGCTATTGATGTATTTCACTAACCTTTAACATTTTTGTTGGGACCTGTTATAACACGTTCATGAAATGCTTATAGATGTGTAATAAATGCGTTATGGATATGTAGTCAAAGTAAATCATTACCTTTGTGGTATGGAATCAGAACCATTAATGATCTGCTTTATGGAGACTTAGCGTAAGTGTTGGGCAGTTAGGGCTCAAGTCCCACTGGTGCACACTGCTGCCATGCCCTGAACACAATGCCTAACTTGATTTGCTGCGGTTATAGAAATTCAACCATATAGTTTGATGATTTGTAATAGAAACGAGCCACACAGTATAGGTCCCCATGACTAACACATATGTGAATGCCTCACTGAGACAGTTATTATACCTAGGTGTTAACCTCACATATACTCATGGCAACTGATGTTACACGGTCGTGAAACAGTTATCATAAGATTCTACATTTTTATTGTTTCATTATTTAACTGTTATACCGCAAATACCCTACTGTCAATTATATAATATTAACCATGTACCTGTATTCGTATGACCATGCAGACATTATTTACACAAATGTATGCAATTCATTCAAAAAGATGCCTGTGATACTTACAGGGCTACTATTTTCACACCAACAACCCGTACAAAGAGTGTCCCAATGCTTTTGAGGAAGGGCAGCAGAAGGCCAGAGATGGAGACCTGAACAATGCTGTCCTGCTACTGGAGGCGGCCATTTTGCAGGACCCTTCGGACTCTGAGGTAAAAGGTTGTTGAGTTCTGTGGTGTAGTGAAGGGTGTACACAGGTATATGCCGTATACCCACATATTTTTCAGTGGGCATTGCGTATATTTATTTCTTAATCAAAAGTAGTGTAATGGAGGTATATGTCGTATAAATTAATAAGGCTGATGGAACAAATCAGAATGTTTAGCTTAAACTATTATTTGTTCACATTTTAGGCGCAGCTATGTACACACAGAGGTAGGCTTACGCACAAATGTTCCAAAATGCAATTTGTGGAAAACATTGACATGCGAGCGGTTTCATGGACAGAGATGGAAATATCCGTTAGAAAGGGGAGATCTTAAGATGCAGCAACTATCACAGGTTGCTAATAGTGCTCAGCGATTAACAGACATTTCGTTTGTGCACATTGCACAGTTTCTGTAGAGATAAATCCGATCAAGCCTGAACTATGCGAAGTAGTCGGAAGTTGTAGTTTCCAACAGGCCAATATTCTATATAGTTTAGCGCAGAAAACATGGTAAAGCCTGCTACGAAAAAGAGACAGAAGAATGCGCGTTCGAGAAAGATAAGCAGTTGATTCGCAAGGTATCTCTAACTGAAAATACATGCTCTAAATGATTGATAGTTGTAATTCAGCAGTCATAAAAGTACGCCTTATTTACTTTGAAGAACTAATAAAATAGTGATTTTGTCAGAGATAACAGCTCTATGGAGATGAGATGATGACTTGGAAGTCATCAAATGTAATATACACAACTGAAATATTTTATTAAAGTAATGTGAATAAATTATGAATAAGTGATAAGCAGTAATGTGCAGTCACTACCATCATGGGACTTTTATTAATTGTTTTATTTTGTGTTCTTACTGTATTTAACCCACATAATGCATAGTGCATTTAATGTTTAAAAACTGATATGGAAAACTGTGATAATTTTTTAATAATCCAACCGAAACCGAACCAACCTCAAAGCACTAATCGCTCAGCACTAGTTGCTATATGAGTAGGATAATGCCTTTGGCTGATAGACAATGAAAGATATTTGAAAGAAAACCAATAGAACAGAAGAACGCATAGGAGGAAGTCTATAAAATGATTGCCTACACAATTCTATGGTGGAATTTTGGCTATAGGTATTTTGAAGCAAGGTAAGACATGCCTCATAATATGAAGTAAAACGTCCAGGTTTCAAACAATTAAGAAACAGGAAAAATATAGCGTAGATGGAAAGGCTTTCTCAGAAACCTTCTCAATTAAATGTTAACTAGCTACAATGTAGCCTATGCCTACCTGGCAGAATGATATCATGATTATTTGCGTCAATCCAGTGGCCATTTCTTTTGCAAATTCCATTTTATGTGCTACAGAAACACTACTAACCAAACATAAGTTCTAAGTGCCTGCGCAGTTGAATTAAAGGGTAACTACCAAAAAGAAATGTCATGCATTTTTTTCCAGACATCAAAAGTGGTCTCCTGATGTGCTTTAAGCATTGTTATGGACTTAGAACATCCAATTTTGTTGTTATTAAAAAACTGTGACTTTTTGGGGAAAATCAGAATCCTGTGAAATTCAGGCTCAGTTAACAGCCTCATTTATTTGTTTTAATTGTAGGTAACATTGTGTGAAGTATTGAGTTTACTTTATTGAATCGCATTTGAGAAATGTATCTTGTGTGTCTTATTAGCCCTAATTCAAACACCACTATCGGCACACCAAAGAAAAAAAAAATATATATTTCTCATTGGAATAGCGGGGACAGACATCCGTCTGAAACCATTAAGTGAGCCTCGTCAAAAAAAATTCTACAGTTCGGCAGCTTCTCTTTTGGCCCAGTGTGGTTGAAGTAAGCCTTTGTTTCATGCAGCGCATCAGAGCAGTTCTTCCACTTTCAGGAGAAGTGGTAATACATATTAATATGTGTTAATTTCATGCAAATAATAGTTGCTTCAACCCCACACCCTCAACAGAAGCACTGCACTGTCCTTGTCTCGGATTTCCAGGTGGAGGACTTCTGTGAGAGGTCGCTGTTATGTCTGAATTCGACCCAAAACCAACGAGGAAGTCTGCTGCACTGTTGAGAGCAGTTGTATGAAACCAGTCGGTACATCAAGCAAAGCTTTTAACCTTGCCAGCCCGCTCTTAATTTCTATTCAGTTTCACTCGCCATGAAATCGATGTCTGAACTGTGCATAAGATTTCCTTTAGTGAAGTACTGGTGTAGTATTGTTTGACTTTGTTTGATGTGTTAGTTTGGTTTAAACCCTCTCTGCGTCTTTAGGCTTGGCAGGTTCTGGGCACCACACAGGCCGAGAATGAGAATGAGCAGGCGGCCATCGTGTCACTCCAGAGGTAAAAAATAGTTGTTTCTACATACAGTGCATTCAGAAAGTATTCAGACCCCTGGACTTTTTCCACATTTTGTTATGTTACAGCCTTATTCTAAAATGTATGAAATAAATAAAAATATCCTCAGCAATCTACACACAATACCCCATAATGACAAAGCAAAGCAGGTTTTTAGACGTTTTTGCAAATGTATTAAAAATAAAACACACTTTATTTACATTATTCAGAATCTTTGCTATGAGAATCGAAATTGAGCCCAGATGCATCCTGTTTCCATTGATCATCCTTGAGATGTTTCTACAACTTGGAGTCCACCTGTGATAAATTAAATTGATTGGACATGATTTGGAAAGGCACACACCTGTCTATATAAGGTTCCACAGTTGACAGTGCATGTCAGAGCAAAAACCAAGCCATGAGGTCGAAGGAATTGTCCGTAGAGCTCCGAGACAGGATTTTGTCGAGGCACAGATCGGGGGGAAAAAAATTCTGCAGCATTGAAGGTCCTCAAGAACACAGTGGCCTCCATCATTCCTAAATGGAAGAAATTTGGAACCACCAAGACTCTTCCTAGAGCTGGCCGCACGGCCAAACTGAGCTGTCGGGGGAGAAGGTCCTTGGTCAGGGAGGTGACCAAGAACCCTATGGTCACTCTGACGGAACGCTAGAGTTCCTCTGTGGAGATGGGAGAACCTTCCAGAAGGACAACCATCTCTGCAGCACTTCACCAATCAGGCCTTTATGTTAGAGTGGGCAGACGGAAGACACTCCTCAGTAAAAGGCACATGACAGCCTGCTTGGAGTTTGCCAAAAGGCACCTAAAGACTCTCAGACCATGAGAAACAAGATTCTCTGGACTGATGAAACCAAGATTGAACTTTTTGGCCTGAATGTCAAGCGTCACGTCTGGAGGAAACCTGGCACCATCCCTACAGTAAAGCATGGAGGTGGCAGCATCATGCTGTGGGGGATGTTTTTCAGCGGCAGGGACTGGGAGACTAGTCAGAATCGATTAACGGATCAACATGCAGTGAGGGAAAAAAGTATTTGATCCCCTGCTGATTTTGTACGTTTGCCCACTGACAAAGAAATGATCAGTCTATAATTTTAATGGTAGGTTTATTTGAACAGTGAGAGACAGAATAACAACAAAATAATCCAGAAAAACACATGTGAAAAATGTTATAAATTGATTTGCATTTTAATGAGGGAAATAAGTATTTGATCCCTCTGCAAAACATGACTTAGTACTTGGTGGCAAAACCCTTGTTGGCAATCACAGAGGTCAGAGGTTTCTTGTAGTTGGCCACCAGGGTTGCACACATCTCAGGAGGGATTTTGTCCCACTCCTCTTTGCAGATCTTCTCCAAGTCATTAAGGTTTCGAGGCTGACGTTTGGCAACTCGAACCTTCAGCTCCCTCCACAGATTTTCTATGGGATTAAGGTCTGGAGACTGGCTAGGCCACTCCAGGACCTTAATGTGCTTCTTCTTGAGCCACTCCTTTGTTGCCTAAGCCATGTGTTTTGGGTCATTGTCATGCTGGAATACCCATCCACGATTCATTTTCAATGCCCTGGCTGAGGTTCTCACCCAAGATTTGACGGTACATGGCCCCGTCCATCGTCCCTTTGATGCGGTGAAGTTGTCCTGTCCCCTTAGCAGAACCCCCCCCCAAAGCATAATGTTTCCACCTCCATGTTTGACGGTGGGGATGGTGTTCTTGGGGTCATAAGCAGCATTCGTCCTCCTCCAAACATGGCGAGTTGAGTTGATGCCAAAGAGCTCCATTTTGGTCTCATCTGACCACAACACTTTCACCCAGTTGTCCTCTGAATCATTCAGATGTTCATTGGCAAACTTCAGACGGGCATGTATATGTGCTTTCTTGAGCAGTGGGGCCTTGCGGGCGCTGCAGGATTTCAGTCCTTCACAGCGTAGTGTGTTACCAATTGTTTTCTTGGTGACTATGGTCCCAGCTGCCTTGAGATCATTGACAAGATCCTCCCGTGTAGTTCTGGGCTGATTCCTCACCGTTCTCATGATCATTGCAATTCCACGAGGTGTGATCTTGCATGTAGCCCCAGGCAGAGGGAGATTGACAGTTATTTTGTGTTTCTTCCATTTGCGAATAATCGCACCAACTGTCGTCACCTTCTCACTAAGCTGCTTGGCGATGGTCTTGTAGCCCATTCCAGCCTTGTGTAGGTCTACAATCTTGTCCCTGACATCCTTTGAGAGCTCTTTGGTCTTGGCCATGGTGGAGAGTTTGGAATCTGATTGATTGATTGCTTCTGTGGACAGGTGTCTTTTATACAGGTAACAAACTGAGATTAGGAGCACTCCCTTTAAGAGTGTGCTCCTAATCTCAGCTCGTTACCTGTATAAAAGACACCTGGGAGCCAGAAATCTTTCTGATTGAGAGGGGGTCAAATACTTATTTCCCTCATTAAAATGCAACATTCTATAAACATTTTTTGTTGTTATTCTGTCTCTCACTGTTCAAATTAACCTACCATTAAAATTATAGACTGATAATTTCTTTGTCAGTGGGCAAACGTACAAAATCAGCAGGGGATCAAATACTGTAAAATCACTGTACAGAGAGATCCATGATGAAAACCTGCTCTAGAGCGCTCAGGACCTCAGACTGGGGCGAAGGTTTACCTTCCAACAGGACAACGACCCTAAGCACACAGCCAAGACAACGCAGGAGTGGCTTCAGAACAAGTTTCTGAATCCCCAGACTTGAACCTGATCAAACATCTTTGGAGAGACCTGAAAATAGCTGTGCACCAACGCTCCACATCCAACCTGACAGAGCTTGATAGGAGCTGCGGAGGGGAATGGAAGAAACTCCCCAAATACAGTTGTGCCAAGCTTGCAGCGTCATACCCAAGAAGACTCTAGGCTGTAATCTCTGCCAAAGGTGCTTCAATAAAGTACTGAGTAAAGGTTCTGAATACTTATGTAAATGTGCTAAAATAAAAAAATAAAAATTTCATCATAAAGGGGTATTCTGTGTAGATTGATGAGGGGAAAAAACTATTTAATACATTTTAGAATAAGGCTGTAATGTAACAAAATGTGGAAAACGTCAAGGGGTCTGAATACTTTCTGAAAAGCACTGTATATACATGTGTACAGTGTCACAGGTGGGATTGAACCCTGGTCTCCAGTTCTGATTTAAGTCGTAAGAGTCCGAATCACCTTCATTACAACAGCACAACTGTGTTGTTTAACTTGATAGGGTTAACAGCAAACAGAATAATTTACAAGGAAATTCTTTATCCATTACCTTTGTTTCAATCCTCAAATAACCTAATTCAATGGGTGTTATGTGCAGCAAAAGAGTCTCTCGCCAAAAAAAAAAACATTTCCAAAATTTCCAAGGAAGATCCATTCTCCCCTTCCTACCTGGAACGACTTCACCTGGTGTGCACAAAAAAAAGACAAAACCAGCACATCCCAAATAGGCAATCAACCGTAATTTCTTGCACAGAAATCACAACAGTTCCTGTCTGCAGGTGTCTAGACCTCCACCACAACAACTTGCCGGCCCTCATGGCCCTGGCGGTGAGTTTGACCAACACAGGCATGCAACAGGATGCCTGCGAGGCCCTGCACCGCTGGATCTGCCACAACCCCCGTTACAAACACCTACTACCAGGGAGCCGGAGTCCGCTGCTGCAGGGTTCCCCCACCACACCGCGCAGGGGTCGTCCCCATACGCCAACCTCTTGGTACGCCCACCTCTTCGTTACAATACATATACAGTGGTTCCTCCTTTAGTTGCGAGCTTACACCGCAGGACTTAGGAGGTCATTTGTGGTTTAGTACGGTACCCTGCATCACCACTTATTGCTCCAGACCAGTGCAAGGGGGAGTTAGAGCACTGATTATGCTTTTGGGTCCTACTGTGTCTCTAACTGATGAATGGGCGACACAAACCTAAATAGAAAATTGTGCACAACATCAGTATTACTTTCTGAAACTGTTGTTACACTAAAGTTATTATTTTGTTAGGATTATTTTGCTCTTACTGTAGTTCTGTAGGCCACTCTCGACCAGTCACGATATACAGCGCCTGAGTGGCGCAATGGTATAAGACACTACATAGCAGTGCAAGCTGTGTTGCTACAGATGCTGGTTCAATACCTCGACTGGGAGACCCATGAGATGACTGTAGGTTGTTGGTTTCTCACCCTCTAAAAACAGAAATAAATAATTCTAAATAACAAACTGGCTTTATTTACAAATTAGTAACACTGTCTCACCCCATGTTCAAGAATGGCCTTTTTTTCACACATTTTACGTTATTTGAAAACTAAATAATCTCAAAAATATTTAAGGGGCATTGCACTAATAATGGCGCTGACTAGGGAAACGTTCCCACTGTTCTTAGTGCCAGTCTGCACGTTCAAACTAATAATGGGATCTTTATGCTTTCATTAATAAAAATACTCTTTCAAAATGCCAATGTTGATTTATTTATGGATCCATAATGAATTACTATGTGAATAAATATCACTGAATTACAGAAATATTATTATTATACCTTTATTTCAACAAGGAACACAGACTGAGACCAAGGTCTCGTTTACAGCTGGGCCCTGCATATACATGTTTACACATACAGTTTAGGTACAATGATTAAGAAATTACACAAGACAAACAAAACAATCACGTTAACACAAAAAAATACAACAGCAGGTTGTTACATTTGCACATACAGTTGAAGTCGGAAGTTTACAGACACCTTAGCCAATTACATTTAAACTCAGTTTTTCACAATTCCTGACATTTAATCCTAGTAAAAATTCCCTGTCTTAGGTCAGTTAGGATCACCACTTTATTTTAAGAATGTGAAATGTCAGAATAATAGTAGAGAGAATGATTTATTTCAGCTTTTATTTCTTTCATCACATTCTCATTGGGTCAGAAGTTTACATATACTCAATTAGTATTTGGTAGCGTTGCCTTTAAATTGTTTAACTTGGGTCAAACGTTTCGGGTAGCCTTCCACAAGCTTCCCACAATAAATTGGGTGAATTTTGGCCCATTCCTCCTGACACAGCTGGTGTAACTGAGTCAGGTTTGTAGGCCTCCTTGCTCGCACACGCTTTTTCAGTTCTGCCCACACATTTTCTATGGGATTGTGAGGTCAGGGCTTTGTGATGGCCACTCTAATACCTTGACTTTGTTGTCCTTAAGCCATTTTGCCACAACTTTGGGAGTATGCTTGGGGTCATTGTCCATTTGGAAGAACCATTTGCGACCAAGCTTTAACTATCTGACTGATGTCTTCAATATGAGATGTTGCTTCAATATATCCACATAATTTCCCTTCCTCATGATGCCATCTATTTTGTGAAGTGCACCAGTTCCTCCTGCAGCAAAGCACCCCCACAACATGATGCTGCCACCCCATGCTTCACGGTTGGGATGGTGTTCTTCGGCTTGCAAGCCTCCCTCTTTTTCCTCCAAACATAACGATGGTGATTATGGCCAAACAGTTCTAGTTTTGTTCCATCAGACCAGAGGACATTTCTCCAAAAAGTACAATCTTTGTCCCCGTATGCAGTTGCAAACCGTAGTCTGGCTTTTATATGGCGGTTTTGGAGCAGTGGCTTCTTCCTTGCTGAGTAGCCTTTCAGCTTATGTCGATATAGGACTTGTTTTACTGTGGATATAGATACTTTTGTACCTGTTTCCTCCAGCATCTTCACAAGGTCCTTTGCTGTTGTTCTGGGATTGATTTGCACTTTTCGCACCAAAGTACTTTCATCTCTAGGAGACAGAACGCGTCTCCTTCCTGAGCGGTATGACGGCTGCGTGGTCTCATGGTGTTTTTACTTGCGTACTATTGTTTGTACAGATGAACGTGGTACCTTTTTTTTTGCTCCCAAGGATGAACCAGTCTTGTAGAGGTCTACAATTTTTTCTTGGCTGATTTCCTTCTGGAATGTTCCAAGCTGTTTAAAGGCACTTAGTGTACGTAAACTTCTGACCCACTGGAATTGTGATACAGTGAATTATAAGTGAAATAATCTGTCTGTAAACAATTGTTGGAAAAACTACTTGTGTAGTTACATTTCACCCCATGCTTCCTGAAGCACCTCCCACAAGTTGGATTGGCTTGATGGGCACTTCTTACGTATCATACGTTCAAGCAGCTCCCAAAACAGCTCAATAGGTTTGAGATGCGGTGACTGTGCTGGCCACTCCTTATAGACAGAATACCAGCTGGCTGCGTCTTCCCTAAATAGTTATTGCATAGTTTGGAGATGTGCTGGAGGAAATTTGCTCCAATTAAGCACCACCCACTTCCTTCTTCAAGATCCCTTTTACCCTGTACAAATCTCCAACTTTACCACCACCAATGCACCCCCAGGCCATCACATTGCCTTCAGCATACTTGACAGATGGCATCAAGCACTCTTCCAGCATCTTTTCATTTTTTCTGCGTCTCACAAATGTTTTCTTCTTTGTGATCCGAACACCTCAAACTTAGATGTCTGTCCATAACACTTTTTTACAATCTTCCTCTGTCCAATGTCTGTTCTTTTGCCCATCTTAATCTTTACTTTTTATTGGCCAGTCTGAGATAAGGCTTTTTCTTTGCAACTCGGCCTAGAAGGCCAGCATCCCGGAGTCGCCTCTTCACTGTTGACATTGAGACTGGTGTTTTGCAGGTACTATTTAATGAAGCTGCCAGTTGAGGACTTGTGAGGCATCTGTTTCTCAAACTAGACACTCTAATGTACTTGTCCTCTTGCTCAGTTGTGCACCGGGGCCTCCCACTCCTCTTTCTACTCTGGTTAGAGCCAGTTTGCGCTGTTCTGTGAAGGTAGTAGTACACAGCGTTGTACGAGATCTTCAGTTTCTTGGCAATTTCTGGCATGGAATAGCCTTAATTTCTCAGAACAAGAATAGACTGACGAGTTTCAGAAGAAAGGTCTTTGTTTCTGGCCATTTTGAGCCTGTAATCGAACCCACAAATGCTGATGCTACATATACTCAACTAGTCTAAAGAAGGCCAGTTTTATTGCTTCTTTAATCAGAACAACAGTTTTCAGCTGTGCTAACATAATTGCAAAAGGGTTTTCTAATGATCAATTAGCCTTTTAAAATGATAAACTTGGATTAGCTAACACAACGTGCCATTGGAACACAGGAGTGATGGTTTCTGATAATGGACCTCTGTATGCCTATGTAGATATTCCATAACAAAACTGCTGTTTCCTGCTACAATAGTCATTTACAACATTAACAATGTCGACTGTATTTCTGATCAATTTGTTATTTTAATGGACAAAAAGTGCTTTTCTTTAAAAAACAAGGACATTTCTAAGTGACCCCCAACTTTTGAACGTTAGTGTAGGTTATTCCCCTAACAGCACAAGAACTTGCATTACCCAAAGCAGTTACAAGCAATACAACAATAAAATCCTCCAATACATTTTTTAAATGGGTAAGGGAGACAAGAGTCTCAAGTTTAAGTTTAGTCTGCAGGCTATTCCATAAGCAAGGAGCGTAACAGGAAAAGGCAGCCATACCCAACTCTGTGGAGATCGCAGGGCCCTCAAGTGTAATCCATGCTTGATATATGATGATAAATAAGAAGGTAATTTATTCAGAAATTATATTTAGACAAACACGAGTGCTTGTTGTTCTCGTCTCATGGACCGCGAAGTCCAACCCACATTTTTATCTAAAACACAGTGGTGAGTTCTGTAGCTAGCACCCGTAATAAACCTAAGTGTGCAATGATAAGTAGCATCCAGCGGTATAAGTGTGGATGCCGTAGCATGCATGTAAATAATATCCCCATAATCTATAACAGACAGAAAAATAGCTTGCACAATTTGTCTTCTATTTGTGGAGGTCAAACATGTCCTGTTTTTATAGAGGAAGCCTAGCTTTTTACAAAGTTTGTCAACATGCATTTTAAAAGAGTTTATCATCCAGCCATATCCCTAAGTATTTATATGCAGAGACCTGATTCATTTGAGAGCCATCTAAGCTCGTACGTGCAAGTCTATTTTCAACTTTTTGGACCAATTAAATATCATAATATGGGTTTTCTTTGCATTTAAAACAAGTTTCAGCTGTAAAAAAGACCCTTGTAATATCTTAAAATCTGTCTCCAACTGTGATAATGCTTGGTCAGCTGTTGAAGAAATAGAGTACATGACCGTGTCATCAGCATATACTGTAGATTAATTTTACACTCTCTTACCTCGTCACTGATATTGTTTATGTAGAGAGTGAACAGTAATGGACCAAGTATAGAACCTTATGGGACCACTTTAACCAACTCCAATGACTCCGACTGGATGCCGTCGACTCTTACAGCCTGTCTTCGATCCTTTAGATAGTCATGAAACCAACGACAGGCATCCGATCCCAGTCCTATTGACGACAGCTTACCCAAAAGTATCGCATGGTCTACAGTGTCCAAAGCTTTAGACAAATCTATGAACAAGGCGGCGCAGTACTTTCTATTATCTAGGGCATTAGCAATATCACTTACAACACGTACAGTTGCCGAAGTGGTACTGTGTTTAGGTCTGAAGCCAGATTGATTGCTAGAAAGAGTATTGTTAACAGTTAAAAATGATTGTAGTTGCCTATTCACTAATGAGTAGAATTTTTTCCAAACAGGAGAGCTTAGAGATGGGCCGATAATTATCCAATTCACTACCATCACCTCCCTTGAGGAGTGGTAAAACAAAAGCTGTTTTGCAAGCTTCAGGAATCTTTCCTACAACTAATGTTTGATTGAAGATGTGCGTCAATGCGCTAGCAATGATAGGTGCTGCACACTTGAGTAAATATGGATCCAGATTAACGATTAACGATTTATTTGACTCTATAGTAGGTAAGACCTCATCTTCTGTGACTTTTTGAAAATTAAAAACCGGCTTACTGTTTTTGACATCAGCTGGGGGCCGAGGGGCTGAAACTACAGACCGGTCAGGATCATATTGGCCATGAAATAAAGCATAAATAAAGTGCTTATAAAAACATCACAAATTTCAGTTCTGTCACTGACGATCCCAGATTCCTGTGTAATTTGCTTTGGCAGAGACATCGAGGAGTTTCCTCGTTTAAGTGAGTTAACGGTTTCCAGAATTTAGAGGGATCACCAGCAGACTGTCATAGCACTAGATTTTGCCTTTTTTATTCCTCCGGTCCATTTATTTCTCAATTGCCTAAAAAGCAATCAATCAGCTGTTTCACCAGTTTTCCTCGCCAAGGCCCATGCTTGATTCTTTTGCAGGAAAAGGATTTTCAAATCAGAGGAGAACCAATGATTAGTTTGATTTTTTTTACCCTAAGTCGCATTAACGGGGCGTGTTTATCAGCAATGGAGGTAAAAATGTATGAAAAGAAAGAACGCTTAAACTGGGTCCTCCAATCCTCTTTATGTAATTATTGGCAGAGAGTCACGTCATATTTTTCAATATACTGTAGGCCTACCGTAGGCGACATGAGTCTCACTAGTGTTGAGTTATGTGCTGTTAAAAGTGGTGTAGGTCTTATTTATTTAAAGAGCATATTGAAGTTAGAAGCAATAGGATTTTAAGCAAAAGCCTACAACTTTTTTAGCACCGTTTCGCGCTGCTCTGAGACAAGCATGGTGACTGGTCTTGATCAATCAATGAGATTTTTATTTTAAATTAATTTTCACTTAATTTCACTTAATAAAAAATTAGGGTGCAGAAATGTTATGCTCTTAGTGTAACCTTTATTTAACTAGGCAAGTCGGTTAAGAACAAATTCTTATTTACAAGAACAACTTACTCCTTCCTCCCCATAGGGGAATTGAAACCCGGTCTCCCACGTGCCCGCATTCTCTAGTACAGCCATTATTGAAGGTACTTGAGGTCACAAAGAAAGTCTGGACATGGCCTGCTCTCCCTTATGTAAGGAATTAGGCGCCTTCCCATGTTTACTACAGTATGTATTGTAAGCTGTTTACTTGTCAGACTGCACAGTAGCCTAATAAACAAATGCAGGTGGCTTATATCTTCTAAATGCTTTATTATCCAAATATAAAAGTATATACTGTACAGTATTTCTTCATCTGCATCTTTATGCTTTCGTTAATGAAATAATGATAAAAAATACTCTTTCAAAATGCAGATGTTGATTTAGTTACGGATCCATAACGAATTACTATCGGAATAAATATCACTGAATTACAGAAATATTGGAACAAAGTTGTCTAATGAAGGCAAACAAATTGTTGCTTACTGGAAAATACTCTTTCAAACACACATGGTCACGTTGTACAGCGTCATTATGGCTATTAGCAGGGCTATATTTTGGCCTTTATAAATATTATTTTGTCCTTCATTCAGATTACAATCGCTCACTGTTGTTATACAGTTAAAGTCGGAAGTTAAAACTCGTTTTTCAACCACTCCACAAATTTCTTGTTAACAAACTATATTTTTTTCAAGTCGGTTACAACATCTACTTTGTGCATGACACAAGTAATTTTCCCAACAATTGTTTACAGACAGATTATTTCACTTATAATTCACTGTATCACAATTCCAGTGGGCCAGAAGTTTACATACACTAAGTTGACTGTGCCTTTAAACGGCTTGGAAAATTCCAGAAAATTATGTCATCGCTTTAGAAGCTTCTGATAGGCTAACTGACATAATTTGAGTCAATTCGAGGTGTACCTGTGGATTTATTTCAAGGCCTACCTTCAAACTCAGTGGCTCTTTGCTTGACATCATGGGAAAATCTAAAGAAATCAGCCAAGACCTCAGAAAAAAAATTGGAGACCTCCACAAGACTGGTTCATCCTTGGGAGCAATTTACAAACACCTGAAGGTACCACGTTCATCTTTACAAACAATAGTACACAAGTATAAACACCATGGGACCACGCAGTCGTCATACCGCTCAAGAAGGAGACGTGTTCTGTCTCCTAGAGATGAACGTACCTTGGTGCGAAAGGTGCAAATCAATCCCAGAACAACAGCAAAGGACCTTGTGAAGATGCTGGAGGAAAAAGGTACAAAAGTATCTATATCCAAAGTAAAACGAGTCCTATTTCAACATAACCTGAAAGGCCGCTCAGCAAGGAAGAAGCCACTGCTCCAAAACCGCCATAAAAAAGCCAGACTACGGTTTGCAACTGCACATGGGGACAAAGATTGTACTTTTTGGAGAACTGTCCTCTGGTCTGATGAAACAAAAATAGAACTGTTTGGCCATAATGACCATTGTTATGTTTGGAGGAAAAAGGGGGATGCTTGCAAGCCGAAGAACACCATCCCAACCGTGATGCACGGGGGTGGCAGCATCATGTTGTTGGGGTGCTTTGCTGCAGGAGGGACTGGTGCATTTCACAAAATAGATGGCATCATGACGAACGGAAATTATGTGGATTTATTGAAGCAACATCTCAAGACGTCAATCAGGAAGTTAAAGCTTGGTAGCAAATGGGTCTTCCAAATGGACAATGACCCCAAGCATACTTCCAAAGTTGTGGCAAAATGGCTTAAGGACAACAAAGTCAAGGTATTGGAGTGGCCATCACAAAGCCCTGACCTCAATCCTATAGAACATTTGTGGGCAGAACTGAAAAAGCGTGTGTGAGCAAGGAGGCCTACAAACCTGATTCAGTTACAACAGCTCTGTCAGGAGGAATGGCCAAAATTCATCCAACTTATTGTGGGAAGCTTGTGGAAGGCTACCCGAAACGTTTGACCCAAGTTAAACAATTCAAAGGCAATGCTACCAAATACTAATTGAGTATATGTAAACTTCTGACCCACTGGGAATGTGATGAAAGAAATAAAAACTGAAATAAATCATTCTCTCTACTATTATTCTGACATTTCACATTCTTAAAATAAAGTGGTGATCCTAACTGACCTAAGACAGGGAATTTTTTTATTAAATGTCAGGAAATGTGAAAAACTGAGTTTAAATGTATTTGGCTAAGGTGTATGTAAACTTCCGACTTCAACTGTATATAGCCTTCCCGCTGTGGGCATCTATTTCAGCACCGTTTCACGCTGCTCTGAGACAAGCATGGAGAAACTAAAATGTTCAATTATATTCCACGATATTTTTAAGATAAATGTGTTGACTGAATATAAGCAAGTGATGTCTGCTAAATAATCAAGTTAGGTTTCTCCAGAAGTAAATAATTCTAAATAATAAACTGGCTTTATTTACAAATTAGTGAGAATGTCTCACTCCATGTTCAAGAATTGCCTTTTTCTCGCTCACTCTAGGTTAAATGAAAATGAAATCTCCAAAATATCGTTACTTTTTAAAGAAAGCGATTATTATAATAATTTTTTATTAATTTAGAATTATATAAAAGCCCCTTAGATATTCTCACAGATCCTAACGGAAAATGTCCCTTATATATTAATTTTGAATCCTCCAATCCTCTAAATGTAATTATTGTTGGAGAGTCACGTCATTGAAAAAAAAAAACATTCTAGATATACTGTAGGCCTACCATACGCGAAATGAGTATTGGTTACACTACAATTAGGGTGTGGAAATGTTATGCCCCTTAGATATTAATTTAGAATCCTCTAATGCTGTAGCCTACTCCCGACCGTCACGTACAGTGCAATATTTTCCATTTAATCAAAACGGAAACCCCGGGGGTTTCATTTTTCTCGGAATGGAAACACCATAATATTAATCAAATTAGTTAAGCCAAATTTCTTAAAATCAATCTCATGTACTATGTTATTACAAAAAAGGTTTTAACTTCTCTAGTAATGCCAATATGGTAGACTATCAAATGCTTCTCAAAGTTGCCCTCTGGTGGTAAAACTAGCACTAACTTGCATTAACGTAAAAAATGGCTGACAATTAAATAACGTGCCATAGAATGCTGCAGCAGCCCGCAAGGTGTGCTGCAGTATGACACACTTTTAAATGAGGAACCACTGTAGCTTGCAGATATATTGCTTTATTCCTTGTTATAAGCATATATGAGCCTTTATAATGTAAAGTGTCCATTTTAGGACAGCCTCAGTCTCAAGATGACTTCTTTCAATCTCAGGATATCGTAACAATGTCTAACAAACATATTAAGCCTATCTGGCAAAAAATGATGTCCTTCGTTTCTGAGGGAGCTCATTTAAAATTTCTGAATACTTTACTTAAACTTGCTGAATCCACGCACTTTGGTTACTGTCTTGAAGCACATCAAGTGCACAGTGTGTCAATTGTCACAGTGTGTGTGTGTGTGTGTGCTTGCAGCAGCCAGCTGGCGGAGGTCAAGGGATTGTATCAGGAGGCCGCCCTGCTGAACACAGATGGGGTGGACCCTGACCTCCAGACAGGCCTTGGGGTCCTGTTCAACCTCAGCTCCGAGTTTGACAAGGCTGTGGAGGCCTTCAACTCAGCCCTGTCTGTCAGACCTGAGGTATCCATTAATATAGTACAGAGACACACACACATTTTGCACTAACCTATCACAAAAACACCTAAACCTACCACACGCACATACCCTTCCACCCCCACCTATTCTGGTTATGTTGTGTCTGTCAGGACTACCTGCTATGGAACCGCCTGGGGGCCACGCTGGCTAATGGGGACCATAGTGAGGAGGCGGTGGAGGCATACACCCGGGCCCTAAAGCTCCAGCCGGGCTTCATCAGGTCCCGCTACAACCTTGGCATCAGCTGCATCAACCTGGGAGCGCACAAGTAGGCGAGGGGGTTGGGACGGGAGGGGTTAAGCTGAGAGTGAGAGGACAGTCCGATAGGGAGAGAGTGGAGTTAAAGATGTAATAATAATTTTATTTTATAGCACCATTCATTACATTAAAGAATCTCAGAGCTTTAAAATAAGACATGCAATTTAGAAAAAACATCACATCATCATGAGTTGGACAGTCATTAGAAAGTTCATGGCTTGAGTGGTCATCTGAGGGAGGGGGCAAGCAAGCAAGCAGCACGGTCTTATCAAGGTGTCTCACGTCTACTACCGAAATGAAGCACCCACTTGGATGATGCTACGGCAGTCACGTGGCACCAGAAAGCACACCACATTTCATAATGTTACTTGTCCTCCCTACGATCCTCATCACTGCACACCTCTGCCGTCATGCTTTCCGGGCTTCTCTCCATCCTCAACCTCCGCACACTGGCTGGCATTTGAATCAAAACAATTGCCAGCTAGCCTGTTAACATTAGCTTGCTAGCCAAACAAACAAATTACTTGCCAGCTTCAGTCTTAACGCTGTGGTTGATTCTGATGATATTAGCTATATTAATTGTTCATTCTTAAAACAAAAAGATTGTATTGGAAAAAAATCTAAATTAATTACAAAGATATTTACAAAATAAGGTACAGGAGGTCTCTGCTTAGGCTGCTACTAGGGTGCCATGGCAACTGTAGAATGATGTCGTTGAAGGCTTACTTTCCTGTGGGGTTAGGAATAGTATGTCCTTGTTAAAGTGACAGGTTTAAAGCGATAGTTCAGCCAAGTTTACCGTTTTCTTACCTTGAAAGCAGTTATGAGGGACTAACTGGATAGACTGGCTACTTTGACAAAACCAAAGCATTGATTACAGTCTTTCCTTGTCCATAGACTGCTTTCAAAGTAAGTATATATACTTTTAATTTAGCTATCCCTTACTTTGGGGTCCTACCAATGCTAACAGGGGTCCTAACTCTCCAATTGTTTTACACTGAACAATGTTAATGCTATTAAAGCTGTTTGTAAACAAACCCATATTTTGGGTTACAGAATCTCTTGGTCCATGTACTACTTTCTACTTATCCATAAGATTAATTGAAGTTGTAATAACGGCAAACTATTCCTTTAAGATGAAGTAAAATTGTAATAACAGCAAACTCTCTCAAGATAAAGTAAAGTTGTAATAATAAAGTTGTTTTAAAAAACATTTTTCACCTTTTTCCTGATTTTTTTTTAGGGAGGCAGCTAGTAACTTCTTGACTGCCCTTAACCAGCAGAGGCAGAGCCAGAGTCACCAAGTCATGTCGGCTAACATCTGGGCTGCCCTGCGGATCGCCCTCTCAATGATGGACCGGCCCGAGCTCTTCCAGGCTGCGAACCTTGGAGACCTGGACCGTCTCATGAAGGCCTTCGAAATGGGGCGGGTTATGTGACCATGTTTAGTGGGGCTCCTCAGATAAACAGTTCACTAATTGGCTAAAGGGTTGCCAGGTTGGTGACCAAGAATGGCTTCTGTTAATGTAAAGCTGAATTAATGTCTGACAGGAAGAGAGATTAATGTTATTGAAGATCGGAATAATGGAGGGGTTCTAAGATTTGAAATGTCATTATAGTGGAAATATTGGAAGACCTGATCCAACTTGGGAAATATACACACTCTTTTAATTTAGACTGGCCTCCAGCAGCTGAAATTAGGCTACAATAACGCAGCCATAGATTAAAAGTGGTCATTTATTCCGCATTCGCTTTGGTATGGCACTGCATACAACTTCTGCTGTGTGGTCAGATGCCTTCTACTTTAAGTGGATGGGAAGATTGTTTTTAACCCTGCAATGGAGTACTACTATTTATTTTTGATCCCCAAAGAGCACAACGTTGACTGAGAAAAGGAAAGACAGAGTCTGCTGTAAAATAGAGGAAAAACAAGCCATGCATGCCCGGCAATCACATTGTGAAAGAACTGAAGCCTTATACTAAGTGAAATGATATCAAATGCACAAGTCGTAATCACTTTTATAGACAGCAGGTACTGATGGTCAAATTGTGTGTAGTAGACTGGAGTCCTCTTGTGTATAGTTTTTTTTCCCGTTTTGTACATACCTGTATTTATTTGTAATATCACTTCCTTGCAATGCTCCTTGCAATGTAATATATGACTGGTTGACAGGTCCGATAGGCCGGAAAGTAAATAAGCCCATTTGGACATACACACACACACGTTTGTCGGTACACCGACTGCCTCTGGATGAACAACCATTGTACCATTTGGGGACTGTGTGTGTGTATGTATGTGTGTGTGTGGTTTGGTTTTATTTCAACCACTCTACAGCAATAAGTGTAGTGTTTTTCCACAATTCCCACTTACTACTCAAGTAGTAAACACACACACACACACACACACACACACACACACACACACACACACACACACACACACACACACACACACACACACACACACACACACACACACACACACACACACACACACCTGCTTGCGACACCTGTTCCATCTGTTTTTGCAACATCAGTCACATGAAAGGATGTCTGCCTCTCATCTTTACTAGCATCTCAGTAGCAACTAGTGACTTTCAAACAGTGCTTTGTGTAACCTGGCTTCAAAGTTTGGCAACAACCGCTGAAAATGAAATCCCAGCCGGTCATGTTCAAATGAGAGTGATTAAATAAACGGCAGAAATAAGAGCGAGGAAAATGCACTCAAAAGACCTGTTAAAAGAAGTTATACAAGTCACCCACTCGTTCATGGGTTTTACGAATCAGTGTTTGATGAGCTATGTTTTCAAGCATAAATCTGCTTTTTCAGTTTTACTTTTTAAGAAATTCTGTTTTTGAGGATACATTATCCAGTTTACTCTTTCTTACCAGAAAAAAAAGGTGTGGTGTTTAAAGTGATTATTGGTTTACGACTGAATTGGTAGTGGGCATGTATGTTGAATTGACAGTAAATTCCCTATGCAATATACAGTATATTTGTATAACATTGACTGTTGTCTCATATTTGGTTTAATTAACCAAACTCATTGTTTCTTTGGGAGTTTGAACTTCTGTCCACATGCAAAGGCTAAAGACATTACGATTATTTTTTTTAAACAAATGTGTTAGTGCTAGGCTGGAACAAAAGCCTGTTCTCTGGAACTGGAGTTTGAGAACCCTGATTTACACTAACCAATTCCCCATTTCCTTAGAACTTACTTTGGGTCTTTGTACCTTCTCAGATTCTCAATAAGTTGAATGTTGGCCATGGAATTTGAGAATGTTGGCTTGTGTAATGTAGTATAATAATATTTATTGACATTGTACAGTACATACAAATCAAATGGCAATGTTCCTAAACTGTTTCCCCATTGTTTCTACAGTAAATAGATTACACTGTATAAATGAAAGTTACAGCCTAATTCTAAAATGTATTAAATAAAAACTAAATGCTCAATCTACACACAATACCCCATAATGACAAAGCAAAAAGTGTTTTTTTTACATTTTAGCAAATGTATTAAAAATAAACAGAAATACCTTATTTACACAAGTATTCAGACCCTTTCCTATGAGACTTGAAATTGAGCTCAGGTGCATCCTGTTTCCATTGATCATCCTTGAGATGTTTCTACAACTTGGAGTCCACCTGTGTTCAATTCAAATGATTGGACATGATTTGTAAAAGCACACACACCTGTCTTCATAAGGTACCACAGTTGACAGAGCATGTCAGAGCAAAAACCAAGCCATGAGGTCGAAGGAATTGGGGAAGGGTACCAAAAAAATTCTGCGGCATTGAAGGTCCCCAAAAACACAGTGGCCTCCATCATTTTTAAATGGAAGAAGTTTGGAACCACCAAGGCTCTTCCTAGAGCTGGACACCCGGTCAAACTGAGCAATCGGGGGAGAAGGGTCTTGGTCAGGGAGGTGACCAAGAACCCGATGGTCACTCTGACAGAGCACTAGAGTTCCTCTGTGAAGATGGGAGAAACTGTGAGGGACAACCATCTCTGCAGCACTTCACCAATCAGGCCTTTATGGTAGAGTGGCCAGACGGATCCACTCCTCAGTAAAAGGCACATGACAGCCCATTTGTAGTTTGCCAAAAGGCACCTAAAGACTCTCAAATCATGAGAAACAAGATTCTCTGGTCTGATGAAACCAAGATTGAACTCTTGGGCCTGAATGCCAAGTATCACGTCTGGAGGAAACCTGGCACCATCCCGACGGTGAAGCATGGTGGCCGAAGCATCCTGCTGTGGTGATGTTTTCCAGAGGCAGGGGCTGGGAGACTAGTCAGGATCGAGGCAAAGATGAACGGAGCAAAGTACAGAGAGATCCTTGATGAAAACCTGCTCCAGAGGGCTCAGGACCTCAGACTGGGGCGAAGGTTCACCTTCCAAAAGGGCAATGACCCTAAGCACACAGCCAAGACAACGCAGGAATTGGTATCGGAACAAGTCTCTGAATGTCCTTGAGTGGCCCTGCCAGAGCCCGGACTTGAACATCTCTGGAGAGACCTGAAAATAGCTGTGCAGCAACACTCCCCATCAAACTTGACAGAGCTTGAGAGGATCTGCAGAGAAGAATGGGAGAAACTCCCCAAATATAGGTGTGCCGAGCTTGTAACGTCATACCAAAGAAGACTCGATGCTGTAATTGCTGCCAAAGGTGCATCAACAAACTTCTGAGTAAAGGGTCTGAATACTTACGTAAATGTAATATTTCCGTATTTACTTTTATTAATTTGCAAAATGTTCTAAAAAACTGTTTTTGATTTGTCGTAATGGGGTATTCTGTGTAGATGGATGAGGGGGAAAAAAACAATCCATTTTAGAATAAGGCTGTAACGTAACAAAATGTGGAAAAAGTCAAGGGGTCTGAATACTTTCCGAAGACACTGTACATAAAAAACAAAACTTGTATTTACAGGATAATACCAATATATATTTAATGCATTTCTCTAAGAACAACTATTACATGTATTAGCAACTGAATATATTTTACTCACAAGCTACAGTTCAAATATCGCCTGTAACCACAAGTACTTAATCACAAATATGTAAGTGCAGATTTAGTTTAAAGGAATTGTTCGCCAAAATTACAAAATTAGTTAGTTGTTTTCTTATCATGAAAGTAGTCTGAGCCAGCCATCACTGGATAATTGTCTCCTGGCCAATATAAACATCTGAGCATCTATCTTTGTAATTTGCGGAACTATCCCTTTAAGGCAACTTAATATAAAATAGCTGTACTGATCAATATGTTTTGCATGTAAACATGTTGTGAAGACATATCCTTTGTAAGCATGTACCCATCATTAGTTGTCACTTAGCTTTTCCAAATGTTCATGCCACTGTATAGTATACAGTATTCCTGTAAAGAAAAATGAATCATGGGTTTATTGTCAATATTCAAATAATATTTTAGAAATTAAAGAATTGTTACATAACATGAATGCCATCGTTTTTTTTCTGGAAGTCTCACAGCTGCAACACATTTTCACTAAATAAAGTCACATAACAGTATTATTATATCCCAGTGACGCCCTTGTATTGGAATCCTTACCACATCCCTGATTGAAATTAAACATACAGTACCATTCAAAAGTTTGGAGACACCTACTCATTCAAGGGTCTTTCTTTTATTTTACTATTTTGTACATTGTAGAATAATAGTGAAGACATCAAAACTATGAAATAACACATGAAATCATGTAGTGACCAAAAAAGTGTTAAACAAAATATATTTTTAGATGCTTCAAAGTAGCCACCCTTTGCCTTGACAGCTTTGCACACTCTTGGTATTCTCTTAGCCAGTTTCACCTGGAATGCTTTTCCAACAGTATTGAAGGAGTTCCCACACATGCTGAGCACTTGTTGGTTGCTTTTCCTTCACTCTTCCCAAACCATCTCAATTGGGTTGATGTCGGGTGATTGTGTAGGCCAGGTCATCTGATGCACCACTCCATCACTGTCGTTCTTGGTCAAATAGCCCTTACATAGCCTGGAGGTGTGTTGGGTCTTTGTCCTGTTGAAAAACAAATTACAGTCCCACTAAGCGCAAACCAGATGGGATGCGTATCGCTGCAGAATGCTGTGGAAGACATGCTGGTTGTGCCTTGAATTCTAAATAAATCACTGACAGTGTCACCAGCAAAGCACCCCCACACCATCACACCTCCTCCTCCATGCTTCACGGTGGGAACTACACATGCAGAGATCATCTGTTCACCTACCATGCATCTCACAAAGACACGGCGATTGGAACCAAAAATTTCAAATTTGGACTCATCAGACCAAAGACAGATTTCCATTGCTCGTGTTTCTTGGCTCAAGTAAGTTTCTTATTTTTATTGGTGTCCTTTAGTAGTGGTTACTTTGCAGCAATTCGACCATGAAGGCCTGATTCATGCAGTCTCATCTGAACAGTTGTTATGATGTGTCTGTTACGTGAACTCTGTGAACCATGTATTTGGGGGCTGGTAACTCTTATGAACTTAGCAGTAGAGGTGACTCTGGGTCTTCCTTCCCTGTGGCGGTCCTCATGACAGCCAGTTTCATCATAGCGCTTGATGGTTTTTGCGACTGCACTTGAAGAAACTTTAAAAGTTCTTGAAATTTTCCGGATTGACTGACCTTCATGTCTTAATGATGAACTGTCGTTTCTTTTTGCTTATTTGAGCTGTTCTTGCCATAATATGGACTTGGTCTTTTACCAAATACGGCTATCTTCTGGGTATCATCACAACACAACTGACTGACCCAAACGCATTAAGAAGGAAAGAAATTCCACTAACTTAACAAGGCACACCTGTTAATTGAAATGCATTCCAGGTGACTACCTCATGAAGTTGGTTGAGAGAATACCAAGAGTGTGCAAAGCTGTCGTCGAGGTACAATGTGGCTACTTTGAAGAATCTAAAATAGAAAATACATTTTGATTTGTTTAACACTTTTTTGGTTATTACATGATTCCATATGTGTTATTTCATAGTTTTGATGTCTTCACTATTATTATATAATGTAGAAAATAGTACAAATAAATTAAAACCCTGGAATGAGTAGGTGTGTCCAAACTTTTGACTGGTACTGTCTGAATTCATTTATACAATTGTATTTTTCAGGTCAAATCGCCAATTGGCACCCCTTCCCTTATGGGATTGACACAAACATTTCAACATATCACTAACGGTAAAAAATTCTAATTCCTCTTCCGGTGTTCTCTGCATTGCGCATCACATAAAGAGTGAAAAAAATGGAAGGTAAAAATCAATACATAATAGTAATTAAGGTTATCCAAACAAATATATTCTTAGAGCAGAAAAATAACATGCATTCATACAGTTGAAGTCGGAAGTTACATACACTTAGGTTGGAGTCATTCATACTTGTTTTTCAACCACTCCACAAATTTCTTGTTAACAAACTATAGTTTTGGCAAGTCGGTTAGGACATCTACTTTGTGCATGACACAAGTAATTTTTCCAACAATTGTTTACGGACAGATTATTTCACTGTATCACAATTCCAGTGGGCCAGAAGTTTACATACACTATGTTGACTGTGCCTTTAAACAGCTTGGAAAGTTCCAGAAAATGATGTCATGGCTTTAGAAGCTTCTGATAGGCTAACTGACATCATTTGAGTCAATAGGAGGTGTACCTGTGGATGTATTTAAAGGCCTGCCTTCAAACTCAGTGCCTCTTTGCTTGGCATCATGGGAAAATCAACAACAAAATAATCAGCCAAAACCTGATTATGGTTCATCCTTGGGAATTAAATTCCAAACGTCTGAAGGTACCACGTTCATCTGTACAAACAATAGTACGCAAGTATAAACACCATGGGACCACGCAGCCGTCATACCGCTCAGGAAGGAGCAGGTACAAAAGTATCTATATCCACAGTAAAACGAGTCCTTATATCGACATAACCTGAAAGGCCGCTCAGCAAGGAAGAAGCCACTGCTCCAAAACCGCCATAAAAAAGCCAGACTAGGCAGACTACGGATTGCAACTACACATGAGGACAAAGATTGTACTTTTTGGAGAAATGTCCTCTGGTCTGATGAAACAAACAGAACTGTTTGGCCATAATGACCATCGTTATGTTTAGAGGAAAAAGGGGGGAGGCTTGCAAGCCGAAGAACACCATCCCAACCGTGAAGCACGGGGGGTGGCAGCATCATGTTGTTGGGGTGCTTTGCTGCAGGAGTGCAAAATGGCTTAAAGACAACAAAGTCAAGGTATTGGAGTGGCCATCACAAAGCCCTGACCTCAATCCTATAGAATATTTGTGGGCAGAACTGAAAAAGTGTGTGCGAGCAAGGAGGCCTACAAACCTGACTCAGTTACACCAGTTCTGTCAGGAGGAATGGGCCAAAATTCACCCAACTTATTGTGGGAAGCTCGTGGAAGGCGACCCGAAACATTTGACCCAAGTTAACAATTTAAAGGCAACGCTATCAAATACTAATTGAGTGCATGTAAACTTCTGACCCACTGGGAATTTTATGAAAGAAATAAAAGCTGACATTAATCATTTTCTACTATTATTCTGACATTTCACATTCTTAAAATAAAGTGGTGATCCTAACTGACCTAAGACAGGGAATTTTTACCATGTTTGAATGTCAGGAATTGTGAAAAACTGAGTTTAAATGTATTTGGCTAAGGTGTATCAACCTTAGCCAAATACGACTTCAACTGTACATACATACATACACAGAAACAGAAGCCATTTGAACCCAGTGTGGCACAAAGAGAAGATTCATATGGGAGACAAGCCTATACACACACGTGCCATTTATCACATAGAAGCTAAATATTTTTTACAATTTAATTATAGGTATATGACAAGAATGCCAAAATATGCATCTATCCAACAGCAATTGGATGGGTAAAGGTGTTTGCAATATGGTGAACGCTCCACCACTGCAAGACTTAACTATCCAGACACTTCAGATCTACAAGCATGAAAGGATTAGAACTCCGCCAGAGAAAGGGCATGGAGTGAATTGGGACTGGTACAATGAGTAAGACTATGTTGGCTACTATCGCCCTAGTGTCCAGTCAACTATGTGGTACTTAAGAGAGACAAACCACAACAATGGCATTGCTTTGTGCATTTATTAAATACATAAATTAAAATCAGAGAGCAAAACTAAACTCACTCACATGAGATATAGTGTGGTATAATCAATTTAAGCACAGCCATGCAAATCTTTAGGCAAAATGAGTTTCCACAAACAAGGAAAGGATATCAAACAAAACAAATCATCAATTGATCATCATTCTTACCATCCTTATGGCCTCAAGGCAATCTAGATAATCTTGAAAGTCGAGAAACTCCCAAGTTTCTATATTGTCCAGGTCATCGGCCATGTCTTCATCCTCAAAGCCTTCTATTTCCTCTTGAATGTCCATAACTTCAAGAGTGTCCCACAAAACAAGAGTATGCCACAAAACAAGAGTAGCCAGAGAATGTCCGGAGCTTAAAGAATCTTCAAATATGACCCCAAAAATCTGGAAGATCCAAATTCTTCAAATTGAGTTGAGGTGAGCAAGTGCTGAAGTGTGTTGATATTTAATGCCTCTTTTCATCAACATGGCATAGTGGAATAATTAGCCACAGCTGTGAGTGACCCACCTGGGCCTTGTTCAAATACTCAAAAAAATGCATCCTTCCTTCCCTAATCTGACATGACTAGATGGGTCAAAGAAATTCAATGGTACCCTTTGTTTAGACATATCAAATGGTGTTAGATCAGCAATTACTTCAACAATGGAAAGAAGTACGGATGCTTGACCTCTGAGCCCTGCCCCCTTGGCACTTGTGGAGATCTGAGAGTATTAGATAGGTGTAAGCAATAATTGTACATGTAGCTCTCCTTGCTCTATCTATGCTATAAATCCACAGGTGTTCATCCTTCTTCAATGTTAAGGATAGGAGAAGTTTTCCTCTTGAACTTCAACACTATGTTAAATGCTTAAACTGTAAATCTCACCACTATTCAACCTACAGTATATCACAAAAGTGAATACACCCCTCACATTTTTGTAAATATTTGAGTATATCTTTTCATGTGACAACACTGAAGAAATGACACTTTGCTACAATGTAAAGTAGTGAGTGTACAGCTTGTATAACAGTGTAAATTTGCTGTCCCCTCAAAATAACTCAACACACAGCCATTAATGTCTAAACCGCTGGCAACAAAAGTGAGTACACCCCTAAGTGAAAATGTCCAAATTGGGCCCAA
>QNTS01001312.1:134170-202568 GCA_003317085.1 Hucho hucho | reverse complement strand
GAGAACTTGCACAATTGGTGGCTGACTAAATACTTTTTTGCCCCACTGTATTCCGAACACCCGACAAGGCCAACATCACAGTTATTTGCAAGAGGAAAAGATGCAGGTACAGAGGACACAGGGCGGGCGGGATGCCTCGTGAGGGTCCGCAGAAGGCGAGTGGGAAAGCTGCCGTTACAGTCAATATTACTTGTCAACGTGCAATCATTGGACAATAAAAGTTCAATCACGAATATCCTACCAACGGGACATCAAAAACTGTAATATCCTTTGTTTCAAGGAATCGTGGCTGAATGATGACATGGATATTCAACTAGCAGGATATACGCTGCACCGGCAAGATAGAACAGCACACTCCGGTAAGACGAGGGGGGGCGGTCTGTGCATATTTGTAAACAACAGCTGGTGCACAAAATCAAAGGAAGTCTCTAGATTTTGCTCGCCTGAAGTAGAGTATCTTGTGATAAATTGCAGGCCACACCACTTACCTAGAGAGTTTTCAGCTATGCTTTTTGTGGCTGTTTATTTACCACCACAGACAAATGATGGCACTAAGACCGCTCTCAGTCAGCTGTATTAGGAAATAAGCAAACAGAGGCGGTGTTAGAGGCCGGAGACTTTAATGCAGGGAAACTTAAATCAGTTCTACCAAATTTCTATCAACATGTTAAATGTTCAACCAGAGGGAAAAACATTCTAGATCACCTGTACTCCACACACAGAGACGCGTACAAAGCTCTCCCTCGCCCTCCGTTTGGTAAATCCGACCACAACTCTATCCTCCTGATTCCTGCTTACAAGCAAATGTTAAAGCAGGAAGCACCAGTGACTCGGTCTATAAAAAAGTGGTCAGATGAAGCAGATGCTAAACTAAAGGACTGTTTTGCTATCACAGACTGGAACATGTTCCGGGATTCTTCCGATGGCATTGAGGAGTACACCACATCAGTCACTGGCTTAACTTCTTAGGGAGCGGCTCCCGAGGTGACGGTTTTGGAGAGTCTGGCGTGCCCAAAGTAAAATGCCTCCCACTCAGGCCCAGAAAATAGGATATGCTCATAATTAGTACTATTGGATAGGAAGCACTCTGAAGTTTCTAAGAGTGTTAAAATACTGTCTGTGAGTATAACAGAACGGATATAGCAGGCAAAAACCAGAGGAATTTCTGTCCTGGAAAAAGTGGTTTTGACACATTGCCTCATTGTGAACCCCTCCCTATTGAAAATGACCTTATATGGGAATAAGATTGCAGTACCTATTGCTTCCACTGGATGTCAACAGTCTCTAGATAGTGTTTGATGAAGTTTAGTTGCTCTGGATGGTAATAGAAGAAGAATTTCGAAGTGGTCACCAGATGTAAACAGAAGAGGATGCGCGTTCACGGGCTCGCGCGCGCTGTGGTTTTTTCCTTTCCTATCGCCCAGTTTATAATCCGGTTGAAATTTTATACTAAATATACATTAAAGTGTTCCTAAGGATACATTATCAATGATGTTTGATTGTTCTTGGACAAGTGTATAGGTATAAGTTGAACGAGTTCTCTTCACGGTTCAATGGGCGAGTGGACGCTGTATTTTCTGATCATAACGCACCAACCAAACAGAGATTTATGGATATAATAAATGACATTTTTTTATAAAAGAACCATGGATTGTCTTCATTGGACACTTGGGAAGCCCTCAGCAGAAGTTCTTCAAAAGGTAATGGATTTATTTTCACTGTGAAATGTGTTTTGTGTGAACCGCGATGGCTTATGAATTTCTGCTAATGGAAAAAATATTGGAGGTGCTACCCTAAAAAAATATAATGTAGTGCTTTCGCCGTAAAGCCTTTTTGAAATCTGACAATGCTGTGATATTGCCAAGAAGCAGAGCTTTTGATGACTATGCAACACTTGTATATTGATGAATGTTTAATAATTCAACTTTTGGATTTTGAATTTGGCGCCTTGCATTTCACCGGGTAGTGTCGGGAGTGGGGTGCTAGCGCACCACCACTCCCTAAGTAGTTAATCAATAAGTGCATTGAGGACGTCGTCCCCACAGTGACTGTACGTACATACCCCAACCAGAAGCCATGGATTACAGGCAACATTCGCACTGAGCTAAAGGGTAGAGTTGACGCCTTTAAGGTGCGGGACTCTAACTCGGATTATAAGCTTATAAGAAATACTGCTATGCCCTCCGACGAACCAACAAACAGGCAAAGCGTCAATACAGGACTAAGATTGAATCGTACTACACCGGCTCCGATGCTCGTCTTATGTGGCAGGGCTTGCAAACTATTACAGACTACAAAGGGAAGCACAGCCGTGAGCTGCCCAGTGACACGAGCCTACCAGATGAGCTAAATCCCTCGAAAGCTCACTTCGAGGCAAGCAACACTGAGGCATGCTTGAGAGCATCAGCTGTTCCGGACGACTGTGTGATCGCACTCTCCGTAGCCGACGTGAGTAAGACCTTTAAACAGGTCAACATACACAAGGCTGCTGAACCAGACGGATTACCAGGACGTGTGCTCCGGGCATGTGCTGACCAACTGGCAGATGTCTTCACTGACATTTTCAACATGTTCCTGATTGAGTCTGTAATACCAACATGTTTCAAGCAGACCACCATAGTCCCTGTGCCCAAGATCACAAAGGCAACCTGCCTAAATGACTACAGACCCATAGCACTCACGTCCGTAGCCATGAAGTGCTTTGAAAGGCTGGTAATGGCTCACATTAACACCATTATCCCAGAAACCCTAGACCCACTTCAATTTGCATACCTCCCAAACAGATCCACAGATGATGCAATCTCTATTGCACTCCTCACTGCCCTTTCCCACCTGGACAAAAGGAACACTTATGTGAGAATGCTATTCATTGACTACAGCTCAGCGTTCAACACCATAGTACCCTCAAATCTCATCACTAAGCTAAGGAACCTGGGATTTAACACCTCCCTCTGCAACTGGATCCTGGACTTCCTGACGGGCCGCCCCCAGGTGGTGAGGGTAGGTAGCAACACATCTGCCACGCTGATCCTCAACACTGGAGCTCCCCAGGGGTGCGTGCTCAGTCCTCTCCTGTACTCCCTGTTCACCCATGACTGCATGGCCAGGCACGGCTCCAACACCATCATTAAGTTTGCAGACGACACAACAGTGGTAGGCCTGATCACCGACAACGACGAGACAGCCTATAGGGAGGAGGACAGAGAACTAGTGGAGCTGTAGTGGGCTGTAGTGGAGCAAGTTGAGAGCTTCAAGTTCCTTGGTGTCCACATCAACAACAAACTATAATGGTCCAAACACACCAATACAGTCGTGAAGAGGGCACGACAAAGCCTATTTCCCCTCAGGAAACTAAAAAGTTTTGGCTTGGGTCCTGAGATCCTCAAAAGATTCTACAGCTGCAACATCGAGAGCATCCTGACCGGTTGCATCACTGCCTGGTACGGCATTTGCTCGGCCTCCGACCGCAAGGCACTACAGAGGGTAGTGCGTACGGCCCAGTACATCACTGGGGCTAAGCTGCCTGCCATCCAGGACCTCTACACCAGGCGGTGTCAGAGGAAGGCCCTAAAAATTGTCAAAGACCCCAGCCACCCCAGTCATAGACTGTTCTCTCTACTACCGCATGGCAAGCGGTACCGGAGTGCCAAGTCTAGGATAAAAAGGCTTCTCAACAGTTTTTACCCCCAAGCCATAAGACTCCTGAACAGGTAACCAAATTACCCGGACTATTTGCATTGTGTGACCCCCCCAACCCCTCTTTTACGCTGCTGCTACTCTCTGTTTATCATATATGCATAGTCACTTTAACTATACATTCATGTACATACTACCTCAATTCGCCCGACCAACCAGTGCTCCCGCACATTGGCTAACCGGGCTATCTGCATTGTGTCCCACCACCCGCCAACCCTTCTTTTTACGCTACTGCTACTCTCTGTTCATCATATATGCATAGTCACTTTAACCATACCTACATGTACATACTACCTCAATATAAGCCTGACTAACTGGTGTCTGTATATAGCCTCGCTACTGTTATTTTCAAATGTCTTTTTACTGTTGTTTAATCTCTTTACTTACCTACACACACACGCACACACACACACACACACATACCTTTTTTTGCACTATTGGTTAGAGCCTGTAAGTAAGCATTTTATTGTAAGGTCTATACCTGTTGTATTCGGCGCACGTGACAAATAAACTTTGATTTGATTATATTGGATTCAAAACCCTTTACAATGAAGATCTGTGAAGTTATTTGGATTTTTACAAATTATCTTTGAAAGACAGGGTTCTGAAAAAGGGATGTTTCTTTTTTTCCTGAGTTTATTAATGCATTATCTTTTTTCTTTATAGTTTATGATTTGGTCCTGTATGTCAAGCCTTTCTCCATATGGTGGATGGTATTTCATTAGCAGTTTGACTTTTCTACAACAAGGTGCTGAGCGTACGCATGGTGCTTAAATTTACGCAACTCAAGTATAAGTACAAATGATAAATCCCACACTTTGCTTAGAAATGATCGCACGCATAGTTTACAAACATTTATGATCGTATGCAAGATTGACAAATGAGGGCCCTGGGGTCCTTTGGTAAATATGCAAATAGATTTTCTTCACATGCCTGCCTGTAATATGATAAAAGACAAGGCACTCTTCATATAATTAATTAAAATGCCTTTATTTGTATGGCATGTTCAATAGAAACAACGTTTAAAAAATCTGACGCGTTTTGGCTGCATGGCCTTCGTCAGGGAGTACAAAGAAATGATAATACAATGTCCTCTTTTTAACAGCTTTTCCAATTAGCCCTAATTTGAAGAGGGAGTGGTTCCAAAATTGATTGGACACACCTAGTAAGCAATACTATAAACATTAAGAAGTGAAATACTGTAGCTATGTTATCAAAAAATTCCAAGCTAGAAGTATCAGAACGCCTAGAAAGGTAGTTCTAACCTTAAATATGACTGGGAGAAGTGTCAAGAATAAGAAAGCAATATATTCTGTAGTACACTAGAACACAGCAAACATGGACAACAGTCTAAAAATGTCCACTAGATGACAGCAAATGGACCTATCACGACCCTACAGGAAGGGTGACAAATCCATATCTTCCTTTAAACCAGGGTACTTATGGGCCTGTAGTTTGTAAATCCCAAAATGTTCCCTTTGGTTTAACTGTTTAAGGTGGTCCCCTTTTCTAATTGAGGCCGGAACATAATCAATACCCATCATTTGTAGGGAGGCAGGGTTGCCATGGTGTAAGGACTTGTAGTGCCTTGCCATGGGGTAGTCTTCATTGCCTACCCGTATGGCGTACTTGTGTCCGCTAAGCGGTGCCAGCATCGGTCTGTGGTGGTATGTAGACAGTTACGAAAAATACAGATAAACTCTCTAGGTAGATAGTGTGGTCTACAGCTTATCATGAGATACTCTACCTTAGGCGAGCAAAACCTTGAGACTTCCTTAGATATCGTGCACCAGTTGTTTACAAATATGCATAGGCCCCCGCCCCGTGTCTTACCAGAGGCTGCTGTTCTATCTTGCCGATAGAGTGTATAACCCGCCAGCTGTATGTTATCGTTCAGCCACAACTCGGTGAACCATAAGATATTACAGTTTTTAATGTCCCGTGGGTAGAATATACGTGCTTTCAGTTCGTCCCATTTATTTTCCAGCGATTGTACATTAGTTAACAGTACGGATGGCAAAGGTAGATTAGCCACTCGTCACCTGATCCTCACAGCTCACTGGTCACCATAGCAACACCCACCCGTAGCACGCGCTCCAGCAGGTATATTTCACTGGTCATCCCCAAAGCTAACTCCTCCTTTGGTCGCCTGTCCTTCCAGTTCTCTGCTGTCAATGACTGGAGCGAATTGCAAAAATCACTGAAGCTGGAGACATATCTCCCTCACTAACTTTAAGCATCAGCTGTCAGAGCAGCTTACCGATCACTGCACCTGTGCACAGCCCATCTGTAAATAGCCCGCCCAACTACCTCATCCCCGTATTGTTATTTATTTTTGCCCTTTTGCACCCCAGTATCTCTACTTGCACATCATCATCTGCACATCTATCATTCCAGTGTTAATGCTAAATTGTAATTATTTTGCCACTACGGCCTATTTATTGCCTTACCTCCCTAATCTTACTACATTTGCACACACTGTATATAGATTTTTCTATTGTGTTATTGACTTTACGTTTGTTTATCCCATGTGTAACTCTGTATTGTTGTTTTTGTCGCACTGCTTTGCTTTATCTTGGCCAGGTCGCCGTTGTAAATGAGAACTTGTTCTCAACTAGCCTACCTGGTTAAATAAAGGTGAAATAAAATAAAATAAAAATATAAATTTGAGGAGCAATTTGGGTTACGTGCCTTGCTCAAGGGAACATCAACAGATTCTTTTCACTTAGTCAGTTCTGAACCAGCGACCTTTCAGTTACTGGCCCAACGCTCTTAACCCCTAGGCTACCTGTGTTGGTGTTATATGGGTCATTCCACCAATGGATACACAACTTTTGGTTCCTGTAATTTGGTCAAAAAGTGCCAAATAAAGTAACAGGTTTGTCGATTTCAAATGAAATTAGTAATAAATCCCCTTGTCACAAGGGGAATGGAATCTTGGTTAGTGCAACAGGGAGGAGCAATTGAATGCAAGCTTCACCATTTTTTTTTTATTGTCTATCTATGGGTAACAGGGTTGACTAGTTATGCATGACATGCTCAGTTTTCCACCACAAAACACCAGAAAATTGCTTTTACACTATGATTTGACTATTAGACTGTTTATTTTGAAATAAATATATTGAAAAAGGAATATTTATACCATATTAAAACAAGAGTTCAGTTCACGTAACAGGGTTGACCTTATTAAAATTTGGGACAAAGGTAAATGAATCACTAATTACATGAAATAAATAATACTCTTCAGAAATTACTTTGTTAAAGCAACAAAATAACTAGGGCTTTACAATGATTCTGAAAACATGGGCTTAAGTGGGTTTATTGAATTTTCCATGTGGTTTATACACGGAGTCTACAAAACATTAAGAACAACGTCCTAATATTGAGATGCACCCCCCCTTTGCCCTCATAACAGCCTCAATTCATTGGGGCATGGACTCTACAAGGTGTCTAAAGCATTCCACGGGGATGCTGGCCCATGTTGTGTTTCCCCCAGTTGACTGGTTGTCCTTTGGGTGGTGGACCATTCTTTATACACACAGGAAACTGTTGAGCGTGAAAAACCCATCAGTTCTTGACACAAAGCAGTGCGCCTGGCACCTACTACCATACCCTGTTCAAAGGTACTTCAATCTTTTGTCTTGCACATTCACCCTCTGAATGGCACACATACACAACCCATGTCTCAATTGTCTCAAGGCTTAAAAATCCTTCTTTAGCCTGTCTCCTCCCCTTCATCTACACTGATTGAAGTCGATTTAACAAGTGACATCAATAAAGGATCATAACCTTCACCTGGTCAGTCTATTCATAATGTTTTGTTCACTCAGTGTAGTAAAGGGCACTTCATTTAATATAGCAGGCTTTTAAAATTCAACACTGGTGCAACATTTTTACTTAAAATATTTGAAGAAATATATATTAATGTAACGACCATATATTGCCTCCCGTCAAACAATATTTCCCCCTTGATGTGGCAAATTCTCAACAGGCAAGAAACACAGACCCAAGAAATATCTGGCCAGATTTATTGCACTTAGTAGATATGAAGTAACTAAGGCTGTTTATTCATAACTTCACTTGTGTTAAGATGAATAGCACAGTCATGAATAAACAGTGTCTCTCTAATATACCAAATGTAATGTGCAAGATACCCCAGAGTTGCAGAAAATGCAAGTACTATACATTTGAGTTTACTTGTTACAAAGGTGACAAAACTGGTTTTAGAACTTAGCAGCAAAATGAACTGTATACCATATATTTATCCTATTATTTTGCTATTTTTGAGCAGGAAAATAGCTGATGTTTGTAAAGCTGAAAAAGAGATTAATTTCAAACTCAGTAAACTGAACTACAAATACTGTACAATATGAGTGAAAAACTACTACTGACTTAGATCATAGGAAGTCAAAACAGGTCCCATCTGTAAAACAAAAGTGTCTTCATGTCAATACTGTATGGTGTGTGCAGAGCCCGTAGTCTAGCGGTAATACCACACATATACTCCCTCTCCCCACCGCAGACCGGGGTTCATTCTTCACGCTAAGGGCTCGATTCAATCCGTAATGCCAAAGTTCAGTGCTATAGCGCGATAAAAATTTAAAGGCAATTTTTCCGCATTCGCAGAGACTGCATTCATGGTGAATGTTGCATATGTCGGCTCAATTGGAAATGACCTCAAAACGAACTATAGCGCTGATTGAATCTACCCCTAAAACGTCAAATGAGCCCTAAAACGTCATACTGTTACTCCCATCTCTCCGTCTACCCCTCTGTGATTTCACAACTGTCTAAATAAAATACTGTATGGCACTATGCCTGTTGTTTTATTGTGTTTTACTGAATCAGCTTGGCCCTGTATACAGTGTATTCGGATAGTATTCAAACCCCTTGACTTTTTCCACATTTTGTTACATTACAGCTTTATTCTAAAATCAATTCAATAATTTTTTTCCCCCCTGATAAATCTACACACAATACCCATATGACAAAGCGAAAACAGTTTAGACATTTTTGCAAATGTATTAAAACTTAAAATAACCACCAAGACTTTCCTAGAGCTGGCCGACCGGCACTCAGGGGAAGGGCCTTGGTCAGGGAGAAGGGCTTTTGTCAGGGAGGTGACCAAGAACCCAATGGTCACTCTGACAGAGCTCCAGAGTTCCTCTGTGAAGATGGCCGAACCTTCCAGAAGGAAACCATCTCTGCAACACTCCACCAATCAGGCCTTTATGGTGGTAGAGTGGCCAGACGGAATCGTCTACTCAGTAAAAGGCACATGACAGCCCGCTTGGAGTTTGCCAAAAAGCACCTAAATGACTCTCAGACCATGAGAAACAAGATTCTCTGGTCTGACGTAACCAAGATTGACCTCTTTGGCCTGAATGCTGTGTGGTGTGGATGTTTTTCAGTGGCAGGGAGTAGGAGACTAGTTAGGATCAAGGGACAGATGAACGGAGCAGAGAGATACTTGATGAAAACCTGCTCCAGAGCGCTCATTACCTCAGACTAGGGGGAAGGTTCACCTTCCAACATGACAACAACCCTAAGCACACAGCCAAGACAACGCAGGAGTGGCTTTGGGACAAGTCTCTGAATGTACTTGTGTGGCCCAGTCAGAGCCCGGACTTGAACCCAATCCAACATCTCTTGAGAGACCTGAAAATAGCTGTGCAGCTACGCTCCCCATCCAACCTGACAGAGCTTGAGAGGATCTGCAGAGAAAAATGGGAGAAACTCCCCAAATACAGGTGTGCCAAGCTTGTAGCGTCCTACCCAAGAAGACTCAAGGCTGTAATCGCTGCCAAAGGTTCTTCAACAAAGTACTGAGTAAAGGGTCTGAACACTGTGACATTTCAGTTTTCGATTTTTTATAAATGTGCAAAAATTTCTAAAAAGCTGTTTTTGCTTTGTCGTTATGGGGTATTGTGTGTAGACTGATGATGAAATGAAAACAATTTAATACATTTTAGAATAAGGCTGTGACGTAACAAAATGTGGAAAAGGTCAAGGGGTCTGAATACTTTCCGATAGCACTGTACCTGTGTGAGATATGCCCCCTTTGATAACACATGCAATGACACATCCAGATGCTATCCAGCTAGAACATTTGGTTCCTTGGAAGTTGTGGGAATGTCTGTTTTTGGTTTTAAATTGGTTCTTGGAAATTGAGTAGTTGCTGTATAGAATGATCATGCTACCGCAGAACCAGTTCCATTGAAAACCTCAATGTTTCTCCTTGTGAGGATCTGTTCACTCAGCACTGATTTTGCAGATACTGGGCAGAGAACGCCTCCAGCTGAGACTCCAGATCTGTGGCTCGGTGTCTGTGGGAAACAGAAAAGATTTATCACTTATCTGTTATTTTCCAACTTTCCATCTCAGTAGTTTGTATTGAAGTGTGTGTGTGTGTGCAATGTGTTCAGAAAGCCCTACTATCAGACATTAAAAAGCTGAGACGAACAAAGCAAAGTAGAGTGGCTATTCGACCTGAGAGTCTTGGAGCGTCGCTGGACGTTTTCCAGTCTCTGGATCCGGCCACTCAGTAGTCGAATGTGCCCCTCCAGCTCCACCTCGCTCAGGTCAACCCGCTGGCACAGACGGGCAAAGGTCGTTGCCAACTCCCTGCCACAGCCAAAAGGTCAGGTTAGGAGGGCATGAGAGCTGGAAAATACACATACAGTACTGTACATGTAACAGTATAGCTTTTGTCTCTGTTCTGGCCCGAGCTAGGCGCAAATCAGAGACCCTCATCACCCACAAAGCAACATTCTAACCAATAGCTCTACAAAAAACATGGTCTTGGTTGAGCAAGGGTGACACGATCTCTAGGTCAAACAGAGGGTAACATCACTTGCAAGATTGCCACTACTAGCACACAGCTAATTAGCGAGTGATTCCAGATTGCGGCTACACAGGATACACATGACAGTATAACTGTAAAATAACCACAGTTAAAAGCAAAATGACTGCACTGTATACAGAATACTGTAGTAACCCTGCAGTTACAAAGTATTTAGACGCAGTAGTGTAACTGCAATGTACTGCATTGTAACTGCAATTATTTTTGTAAGGTTAGTACTCTACTCACCATACACTAGTGCTGAGCGATTAATGCTTTTTTAGATCAATTTGGTTTGGTTTCGATTATAAATAATCACGGTTATCTATTTTGTTTATAAAAAATATAAACAAATGCACTATGCATTATATTGGTTGAATGCTCTAACACAGAGAAAAAGTCCCATGATGGTAGTGAATGCCCATTACTGCTTATCACTTATTAACCATCATTTATTCACATTACTCTTAGGGAAATAATGGCATCTGTGACAGAGATGGAGAAGGGTCCATCCATGTATATGGGTAAGATAGTCTAGCTAGCTACATTTTCAGATATTATTTGTTTCTAATTTTGTCAGAAAGTCGTTTTCATTTCAAGTTAAAGCGTAGTGTTAGCTAGCTAACTAATGTTAGCTGGCTGCCTCTCTAGCTAACGGTACATGTAGGATCTGTGTAGTAATATTATTCGTATCTCAGAGCCATTTGCATTGCTAGTTATAGCCTAATGTTAGCTAGCTAGATAACATTGAGCCTGGTTGGTTAGCTACCTGCAGATTAATGCAGGGTAGTAACGTTATGAGTTGGGATTACGGTTCATTGTTCAGCTAGCTAGAATCCACTATGCAAGTAACCATTTCACTACACATTCTGTATCCTGTGCTTGTGACAAATTAACTTTGATTTTATTTGACATAGTATGTGTTTACCAGAGACAGTAATGTGAAGAACATGACCTGGACCAAAGTCAAATTAGGATATAACGTTAGGCCAACGAGACAGTGTCCAAGTTTTAACATTCTCCGGTAGAATGCCCGGCTTTTATTTTGTCACACTCACAACCGTAAGCTATTTTCTGTAATTGGCTCGCCATTAACTTTTAAATAATGATATTTTTGTGACTTTATTGTCCTGTAATAATGAAGACAAATTAGCTAAAGCGAAGACGTTGTCAGCTATATGATATAGTCATTCATTGAAATGGCTAGCCAGCTAACTTAGCTAGCTAACAAGCTAGAAACAAAAACATTATTTAGAAAGTTGCTTTTAGTTGCCTGGTTTTCTAGATTGACATATCCTAAATACATTTTTAAATGGGTGGGTTTATTGGTGTTAAAATACACTAGTTATGCTATTTTGGACCACTAGGCTGCTGTAGTTTTTGTGTTTATACTCATAACGACAACGACAAGTTTGATGTCAGACAGCAATAGAATGTTCATGATGTCACTGCGCCAACTGTCGATAGACGTAGTATAAACCAGCCTTTAGTCTTGAAATCTTTGGTTGTTTAGTACATGGCTTCACATGTGAATCCTTAAAGAGATGGGTGGGGCTAAGGCTAAAGAGGGTGTGAACGATGTTGAATGGGTGTAGACAAAGAAAAGCTCTCCAGTAGGTTTACCAAAACATTCAAGGGCCTTTTTCTCACAAATTAGTTTACAAGTTTATCAACTTTCGAAGCAGAATTACTTTCCCATTGTTCCTCAACTGTAGTGTATGATATACCATTTTCGAGTCTCTACTTATATCCAATGTAAAAAAAGAACACAATTTCAAATGTTGCTACATAAGACCGAATTAAGCCGGTCTGTCACATACAGTGGTTCCTCCTTTAAAAGTTGTGTCATACTGTGGCACACCTTGCGGGCTGCTGCAGAATTCTGTGTCATGTTATCTAATTTTCAGCATTTTTTTCTGTTAATGCAAGTTATTGATAGTTTGACCACCAGAGGGCATCTTTAAACCTCTTGGGGATAATTAAGGAGCAGTGGGGCGCTAGTGCCCCATCCTTGACAACATCCGGCGAAAGCAGACCATTTGATTGTCTGAGAACAGCGCCCCGTGTACTTCCGCCATTAGCATAATAATAAAACCAGCGCAGGTGTCACAAAAGTCATTAAAAGAGATAAAACAAAAATCGCTTACCTTTGAAGATCTTCTGCTGATGGCAATCCGAAGTGTCCAAGCAAGACAATCAATGTTCCTTTTGTTCGAAAAAGTCTCTCTTTATATCCATAAAGCTCTGTTTGGTTGGCGGGTTTTGTTCAGAAAATCCACCGTCCACTCGTCCATTATACAAGACAAAAAATATACCTATAAACTTTGTCCAAACAAATCAAACAACGTTTCTAATCGATCCTTAGGTACACTATTATGTATATTAAGGATTATATTTCACATGGATAATATCTTGGACAATAGTAAAGGACAAAAATGAGGCGCGCGCTCCCGGTCCCGCGGCCACAGACAGAAGTGACTTCACTCTCCTTGGATAATCTTCTTCTACTCCCCTATTTTTCAAGATAAACGCATGAAACCTTGTCTAAAGACTGTTGACATCTAGTGGAAGCCATAGGTACTGCAACATGGGAGCTGGATTTAAGCATTTCCAATAGCAACTCAATGGAAAAGGAGGCAGCTCACAGAATCACATTTTCTCTGATATATTTTCCTCTGGTTTTTGCCTGCCATATCAGTTCTGTTATACTCACATACATTATTTTAACAGTTTTAGAAACTTCAGTGTGTTTTCTACCCAATATTACTAATTATGTGCATATCCTAGTTTCTGGGCCTGAGTACCAGGCATTTTACTTTGGGCACGCCAGACTCTCCAAAATTCCGAACACTGCTGCCGCTCCCTAACTAGTTTTAAGAAGCATTTGATAGTCTTCCAAATTGCAGGCACGCGGAAGACCAGGGTTCAATTCCCCGACAGGGAGGAAGGAGTAGGCTGTCCTTGTAAATAAGAATTTGTTCTTAACTGATTCCATATGTTATTTCATAGTTGTGATGTCTTCACTATTATTATACAATGTAGAAAATAGTAAAAATATAGAAAAATCCTGGAATGAGTAGTAACTTTTGATTGGTACTTGCTTAATTAATTTGATTAATATTATGGTGTTTCTAGTCCATGAAAAATGAAAAACCCTCTGGGTAAATCCAGACCGTTTCGCTCTCGGAGCGCACACTGGACGTCCGGGCCGAGGAGTAGGGTTGATTTGAGCGTTCTGGCCTTACAACGGCAGTCAAGCTCCCAAGCTAACATTGGCAAGCTTGCTAACTACTTCCAGACACAATTGAGACCACTCTGACCATTTTACTCGCCCTAGCTGGTTAGGCAGTTTTCGAGTGTTGGTGACTGTAACTGTGCTGCTGGAAACAATTTAATTACAGTATTTTGCCGACGTTTACTGACACCGGCTATATTCAACGTGTGTTGAGCGCTCGTAAATTCATTATTCTGCGCTCTGGTACACTCAGACGAGAGTGCTCTGAAATCGGAATAGATAGCCAGAGCGAATTTACGAGAGTACCCGAATGTCTATTGAGAACGCACAACGACTACACCATTTAGCTAAGCTAAGAATGACGGGAATAATCAAGTCAAGAAACATTGGGTAGTTAGCCTATAGTTAATATACTGTCAAGTTTGATGTGTAAGTACTAACGTTAGGTAGATAGCTAACATACCAGTACATACTGCTGTAATGATATGCTATGTGGTTCGTAAGGACAGCGTAGCTAACAAATTGTCAGCCAACATAACGTGTAAAGTAACTCATTTGAAAAGTCATTACTTTATTACGTTGACTACCAAGCTACCGCGAGGACGCGCTCTATCAACTCTGCAGCTTGAGCATGCTTTTGGTGCACAGTCGATAGCGCGCTGGACTTCGGGCAAGAAGGTTGAGGGTTCGAAACCTGCTCCCTGCTTGTTTCATTTGAAGTCGTGCACAATTATCAGTTCATTATTTGGTTTATATTGCCCATTCCTTGTCAGTTAGAGACACAGTAGTGCATTGAGACCCAAAAGCATAATCAGTGCTCTAACTCCCCCTTGGTCGTTAGGGCAAATCTGGTCTGTGATAGGACAGGGTTTTTTCACACCTAGCTCGGCTATTAGACTATTCTTTAGTAAAGGTTGAATAGTCTATTGTTCAGCTATTAGCCCACCTCCCCAACTTGCAAGAAATTGTTGTTGCAAGTCGCTCTCTTTTTGTCGAGAGCAAAACTTTTTAATTTTCACTCAAAAATAATTGTTCCGAAAGCAAAAACGAGGCTTCAAAGTAAAAAAAAACATTTTTGCAATCAGTTATTTTGTAATAGAGTGCAAAACTTTATGCATATTATTCCCCCCCAAAAAAAATTTAACAAAAAATGTATTTGAAAACAAAACTCGCTATCAACCACCCTCCATTTTGGCCATTATTTGAGTGTCAGTTTGGCTACAACCAACACTGTTCAGCCTTTCTTTCCGCCACAAAGGAAGTCATAGCGGACACCTATGAAGGACTGTGTGATGATGGCATCTCAGGTAAGCAGCACTGGGCGTTCTTCCGTCCAACTTCTACATTGCTAGTAGTTAGCTCCTACGATTCAGTGTCGGTTCATAACATTCTACTATATTACAAAGATACATACCGTAGAATGATAAATCATGCAATTATTATTCTCAAGCTAACCAAAAGCATTTAGCTACGAACGCCTGTTCTCGCCATTTTCAGTTGAATTCATCTAACTTTCTTTCATGGCAACTCATAAGCAGGCCATGTCCTATTTGTTTCATAGTTGATTATATAATCATATTTCATGACAGTGTTACGGTTTGCTTTTTTTACAGAAGGATGAAGGAACACAATATGTCTGTCAGGGAATGCTATTCTGATATGTCAGATGAAGAGTTAGACCAGAAAGTCAGGGCCATTAAGGCAAAGATGCCCCATGCGGACTTTAGAATGGTCAAAGGAAGTCTCCAAGCAATGGGCCATTGTGTACAATGGCGAAGAGTTAGGGAGTCTTTGCAGCGTGTAGATGGTGCAGGTATCATTGCCAGAATGATTCAGCTTCGTTGCATTGCTCGGCAAAAATGCTCTGTTCCTGCTCCCCTGTCTCTCGTTGTGATGGTCCTGTGTGTAGCTGTGTAGAGAGTCAGGCGCAGGACAGCAGAATAGAGTAATCAAAGTAATTTACTCAAAATACACAATAAATATCCCACAAAAACGGACTGAGTAACAACAAAACAATCAATCACAAAGACATGGGGGGAACAGAGGTTTAAATAAGGAACATGTAATTAGTGATTGGAAACCAGGTGTGTATAATGAAGACAAAAACATAGAAAATGAAAAGTAGATTGGCGGTAGCTAGAAAGCCGGCAACGTCGACTGCCGAAAGCCGCCCGAACAAGGAGAGGGACCAACTTCGGCTGAAGTCGTGACACTCGTCCACATTGATACAAATCATAAATTGATAAGGTACTAAGATGTATAATGTCTTCATCAAATCGAATAAGTTATTTAAACTATTTTATTCTTACTTATTCGTAGACACATTCTCAATGATGTATGAAATTGGAGTTATTCTTCATCAACTGGTAATACATAAATAATGAAGCAGGTTAATAGGTTAAACATTTCACTTTTAATTCCAATGCTTTTTTTCAAGATACAACATTATCATCTTTGGCGGTATGGATGGATTTTCAAGGAAGGTAAGTATATTATTTTGTATGCATATTGCATATTTCCCATCACCTAATAAACAACCACAATACCAGTCTAGTGTTAAGCTTTCTGTGCTGTATTGACGTATCCTGAAAATGACATCTGCTGCTTTAGATTGAACAATCATATCTCAGTTATTGTTTAAATATCTACAAAAAATAAGCTATTTTCTTTACTTTCAGAGAGAGCTGATCAAGGGGTCGAAAATGTAGATTTACATCCACTGTTTCACAAGACGACAGCCTGGTTTGCTGGTTTTCTCAAGAGTCCCTAAAACAGTAAACAACACGAATTACAAATTCACACTCATGTCATAACACTAACTAGCTAGCTGGCTAATGTTAGCTAGTCAGCTAACTTGCTAAATAGCGATTTTCTTAAGTTTACTTTATGACAAAAAAATATGCACAATCATTTGTCTCTACATTAACTAACATATTCCTCTCAGTTGTAAATGTTTTGCTTGACTCGTTATGATGTTATAACTACTTACATTTGCTTCCACCGTAATGTTTTGTCAGCCATCTTTGCTGAAGAAAGTCACCAGGGACGGGTGGCTCGCGTCAAATCCGTCATTGGAACCACTCGATATGATTGGTCATATAAAAACCTTGGGACCCAAATGCATAATGAGTGCTCTAACTCCCCCTTGTGGTGGTCTGGAGCAATGAAGCCGTGACGCTGGCTACCTCCAAGTCCCGCGGTGTATGCTCACAACTTTTAAAGGAGGAACCACTGTGTGCAGTGATAATGTTTTGGGCCTATAGCTTACGGCACAAACCTCATTACTACAGTACTGTTTTGAATAGGTTCATGTTGCATAATCGTATGTTTTTTAAGTCATGTAAATGCGGCTTGCATTTTGACTCAGAAAGTGATCTCCTCTCAAAAAAGGTTGGTGACCACTGCTCTAGAGAAACTGAGGAATGTGTGCTCACAGAAAAAAACTGAATGAAATGGATTCAAATAATTGATAATAATAATAATCAGTTAATTGCTCAACACTACCATACACTCATTTAAATTCAATCGAAAGCCACAGAAACCAAAACTAAATGAAATCATATCCTTTCTCTCAAACGGTAGAACTAGGACTCACTGGTGAACCTGCTGGCTGCAGCTCCCACTGGTGAAGGGGATGATGGCCCTAAGTCGGTGGATGGCGAGCTCCACAAACTGCTGCTTCAGAGCCCTTTCTCTGGAGACGTTGGTCCACGTCAGCTTCTCGTACAGGTAGAGCAGGCCATAAAGTGTCGCGGAGAGGGCGATGAGCCTCCAGCCCACTGAGCGCCACACCTGCCGCACAGGGTGGGAGGAGATCACCTGCTTTAGCATTAGCTGTCAGCCATTAGCCATGTAAACATTGCTGTAATAGCAGTGCTAGACTAGCAATACAAATCAGTGTTAGCATTAGCTTTTACAAACAGTTGTCAGTATTAACAGCAAATTAGCAATATAATCATGTGTCAGTGTTTGCTTTACTGTGTCAGTTTTGGCACGCAAGTTAGCTGTTATCATTACAAACAAGTAACGGTAGCTAACACTGTTCCGTACAGATTTTGCGTACCACGGCATTCAAACGAGGCTGCGATGAAAACTAATGGGACTAAAGTGATTGTGTTGACATCAAAATCTGGGGTGTAAACTATGTTTCTATTCAAGCGTTGATTGACATGGTAATAGACCAATAGTATTCGAGAAAAGTTGAAAAACCTGACCCTTCTGACGCTGTACGATACATTGTGACGTATCAGCCATTAGTCTTGAAATCCACCAGGGGTAGAGCTTCTCTCGCAGATTAAAAACAAGAAAGTGAAAGGGATAGGGAAAGGGGGGATACCTAGTCAACTGTACAACATTTTTCGCGTCATCACTGCAAGCCATCATGACTCTCAAAAGCCGTGACAGCCGCAGTTTACTTGTGAATATAACTTTAGTGCCGCCCTAAAAACCCTATTCAAATTCGACACAAACCTTCAAATAGGTATGTAATGACACGTTATATAAACTCTTTATAGTGTTTTATAAAAAATTTAGAGGTGATAAGTTGCCTAAATCGGGTGAAAAACACTGTACCCCAGACAACACATCTCCCCCTTTCACAATTAAAAAAATACCAGGCGGAGCTCCATTTACTTCTTCAATCATGCAGAGACGGGCAGCATGAAGGTCACGTCATTGATTTTACTGGAAAGCGGAGACAATGGTATTCATATTACAGTTGACCTAGAAATATAAATGTTTTGGGGGCGCTAAAATACGGTCACGTGTACGGAACACTGTCAAGTATGGAAATTTGCTAGTTATCGTTAAGCGTTAGTGTGCCAAAAGATAACGGCTAGCATTGCATGTGTCAGTGTTAGCGATGGCCAAGCACCTTTCAGTTTTATCAGTAGCTGCTAGCAAATAGAGTACATTATAAAATGAAATACAAACATAACTGGTTTGAAGAGAAGAGAACGTGCACATACCACTCCGCCAATGACAAGCACAGTCATGGAGGCTCTGGAGGTGAGTGACACTACACCTGTTGCCATTGAAAAGACCCTGTGGTCCTGTAGGCTCGTTCCACCCTGAGCCTGGAGTGGAGTAGGAGAGGTATTCTGGAGAGAAAATGTAAGGGCATATGACACTGGTGGCCACCTACACCAATCCTCCTCATTGAGAGCTATGGGGTGTACAGGCTTTCATTCTAACCCTGCTAAAACTACTTAGCTGTTCTTCGAGACCTTGATTAGCTGAATCAGGAGCAAAACCCTGCAGTCCCTGTAGCTCAAGAGGATGGCTGGCCACCCCTGCCATATCACTCATTTATCCTACTTTTTTTTAAGCATCTCAGAGTAGGAGTGCTGATCTAGGATGATATCCATGCCATATTTTTGAAATATGATTCAAAAGGCAAAACTGACTCTATATCAGCACCTCTACTCTGAGAGACTGAATACAGGCCCTGACTGTGGCTAACCTGAAACTTCTGGTTCATGGCCGTCAGGGCTCGTTTGGCATTGCTCGGCCCAATGAATCGACTGACAAGGGCAGTCCAGCCGAGAGTAAACTGGAAGTCGATGTTCTCCTGGAAGTCAGCGCAGAGGGTGGCCAGGTTAAGGTCGTAGCTCAGGACAAACTTCCTGCTGGGTAGGTGAATGTGGAGCTGCTCCTGGACAGCAGGGGGCAGCAGTGGCCGAATATTCTCTGAAATACAGAATCATTGTCATGGGTCTAACTACACATAATAATAAATCTACATAAATCAATTACTTCCTAATTCTTGGATTGATATTGTAGCGATCCTCACTAATGAGCCCACATTACAATTCCCCCAAACTGGGTTAACCCTATTGGAGCAATGTGTAGCAAGTTTGCCTTTCACAGGAGTGATCTGGGTTCTATTGCTGCTCCCTTCATTTGCTATATTGGTGACAGAGGTTTGGGAATGGCGCCAGTGAAGCCTTTGCAATGCACGGATGGACGTGCTTCGTAAACCTGAAAGACGGTCCAGCACGGGGACGTGCCTTTGTATTCGGACGGGGCAGTGTAGCAATCCTAACTAATGAGCCCACATTACAATTTCCCCCAACTGGGTTAACCCTAATGTGTACCGTTGTTTGCCTTTCACAGGAGCAACACGGTTCCTATTCCCGCTCCCTCTATTCGCTATAATATATTTTATGCCCATGATCACCAAACTGTTTTGAATTTCAAGAAACACATTCACGGCTCAAGCTAAGTGTGTACTATACCTACCAATCATGTTTTTCTGGGATGCCTGCATGTGGCCAATGATCCCAGTGGAACAACGAAAGGCCAAAGATGTACTCATCCTCTCTTCCACATGCATCATAAGCTTCTGCAGGTAAAAACAATGAGGAGAAAGAGATGAGACCGCATGTAATGGAGGTGGTTCAGTGAACCACGCTCGCGTGATCAGTAACCTTATCGGAGACCTGGATACCTAGGTTATCTCCCTGAGCTCTGCCCAGGCTTTAGCTCAGCGGGCTAAAGGTGTTGTGGTGAGTAGACAACCTGGGTTTAAACCTGGTTGGTCACACACACAACCTATTACTCACAGACGTGCCAATGCAGACGTGCACATACACAGTCATACAGACACACACAGTACAATGCCCTATTGACCCTATGTCTATTGACCCCATCCACCCCCCTCTGACCAGCAGGACTTTAAGAGGCTTTCCTTTCAATCCTGTTTAGCGTGATCGCTCACTCTCCAGCCATCTGTACTGATCAGATAGGGTACACTGAGACTGTGTGTGTGTGTCAGGGTTTCCATTAGCCAGTAATTGCCGGCTTTTGGCTGATAAAAAAAATGAAAAGAGATTGACCGAATTGACCATGAGCGAGTAAGAATGTCTACTTCACCAACCATGTTGGTGAGCGGTACATTTTCAGGGCTCTACAGTGTGAGCATTACATTTGCATTGATAGATTTGTTTTTGGAGGCACTGGCACAGGCATAAAAGTTGGTCTAATTTACTCAAGTCTGCAAAGTGAGACTTTTTCCTCCTGTTTCTTGGCTATTTACATTGTTTTGTTCACAAGTTCGGTTGTTTTTCAATGTTAGTTTGAATCTGCTGCTTCAACTGATAACAAAGAGACGCTGTAGACGCTACAACTAGTCACATCCCAAATCTCACACACACTGACACAAGTGACATGACTCAAGTGACTCCGTTACCACGGTAACCTCCCGCCCTTAAAGGAGCAGCTGAACATTTTGTCTCATCTGATATTTTGGGTAAAAGACAGGTCACAGAATAAAAAAATATTACATTGATTAATATACCACATTACTTCTTACTGGCATATTCTTTCATCTACCCACCACAGTTGATGGTGGAACAAAAAGTTAATTTTAGGCCCTGACTGAGAGAAAAAAATGATGCATTTAAATAATTAAGGGAAATATCAGTCGATGTAAATACATTTGACCATTGTTGCTGCTGGAGTGAATCAAAAGCTTTGATAAGCCAAGGCATTCCGCAACAATTCTAAATGCAATTGCGTGTTAAAAACACTTTTGACGGCCACGATTAAAAAAAGCTACTATTTTTATTTCTTAACTGGTAATTGAATCGCACATTCAAGTGCATAGGCAATAGTAGGCAGGCTATCAGTGCGTCACCCACCACTTTGCAATGTGAGCTGGAGGCAGTATGCATTTTGAAAACATAGTTAATTGTTTGAAACCTGAACGTTTTACTTCATATTATGAGGCATGTCTTACCTTGCTTCAAAGTAGCCTAGTCAAAATTGGACCATAGAAACGTGGAGGCAATTATTTTATAAAGACTTCCTCATGGCCTCCCGAGTGGCGCAGTGGTCTAAGGCGTCACTACAGACCCGGGTTCAATCCTGGACTGTGTTGCAGCCGACCGAAACCGGGAGACCCATGAGGCGGCGCACAATTGGCCCAGCGTCGTCTAGGTTAGAGGAGTGTTTGGCCGGGTAGGATTTCCTTGTCCTATTGCGCTCTACCAGTGTTTCTCTCCTGTTCTATAGGTTTTCATATCAACTTTCTTTCATTGTCCAGAAGCCAAATGGACAATCCTAGTCATATTAGCAACACATCCTAGTTGTTGCATCTTTAGATTCCCACTCTTTCTCAGAGATTTTCATCTCTTTCACATAAGGAACCGCTCATATCAGGTTTGCTGTTTAGAATGGTGTTTTCCTGTGAATTGCATTTTGTCAAATGTTTGAAAATGAAGTTTTATTGGCTGCTACATTACAGGAGTTGCATGATCTGTTGAGATGATTTACCATAATCTAGATGTGATCTAAATGTTCTATCATTCTGAGCACTGTGGGTGGACTCCCTAATGGGTTACACACCCAATGCATACACTGTATAGGTCCAGTAAATTTCTCAAATGGCCGGTAAATTAAAATCTTCCTGGTCACATTGTCTGGCGCCACATTTTCCTAACAGAAACCCTGGTGTGTGTTTGTGTGCATAGGTCTGTACGCACATCTGAGTGTTTGCCCATGGGTATGAAGGCTAAATGTCACGATTAAAAAACATGATAGTGTAGAAAGGGTGAAATAGTTAAAGGGAATTACAATTTTAATGCCACTTTTTCTGTCCTGAAAAAGTGTGTTGTGATGATTAGGCCTGTATGCTACGTGTAACAATTAGATATAGAGTTTAACTGTTGATCATGGGTTAATATTGCTAGGATATGGGATCTAGAAGCAGAACTCACTGCTTTGTAGAGCGGCAATGCATGTGGTGTTGGTATAAAATCAGCACTGAACTCATCAACCAGCACTGGGAGACCACGAATCTGCTCCACCATGGCAACGGTCACCTAAACAAAAATGTATAGTAAAATCATAAACCAACATGTCATTTACCAACCTTAATCTATCCATTGCCTACACTATTTATATGTGGCTAACAATACACAAAATATCATTGAACTCAAAATCATGAACACAACCTGCTTGTCAGGCCAACTATAGACAAACATATGTGTTGTATGAGAGGGTTGTTCATCTGTTAATCCTAAACCAATCATTTACTCACACATTTATGCACCGCTATCCATGCATTATATTGATTTGAGATCCGAGTGCTTAATGAAAATGTTCTCCCATTGACATCAATTAATTATTTAGGTCAAGGGTGAAAGATGTGTGCGCTTATTTCAACTCTGAATCAGGCCTATAGTAAATAATAGGCTATTCCCCTTTGTCATTTGGCTTAACAGACAGTCCCTCCCTTTTTATACAACTGTACGTGGGTAAGTGTGAATGTCTACCTTGGCGGCCACCTCATCTGTTATGGTGTTGATCTTCTCTTTGACATTCTCGGTCAGACGGTTAAGTTGGCCTCTGACAAACTCTAGACGGTCCTTCTGGTCCTCTCGGTCCTCCAGGGAAAATATCCTGCACACGGAGAGGTCAAAGGGGAAAGAGCAAAGGTTGTCATAGGTAGGAGAAAATAGGAAAGCTTCTCTCTTTCAAGGCTAACTCCTATGCTGAGACACACATTTGAGTCAGAGTTTTGCGCATTTCATTACAGTACATGGATGTTAGTAGGAAGTTAGTGTGAAAATTGGAGTTACACGCACAGATCTCAAGTTATCGTTTGGACCTTGAAGGGATACTGTGATATTTAGGTCTTCAATCTATTTATCCATTACTATGAATAGCTTTGTAAGACTATAAATGACCAACCACCCAGTTTTGGAGTAGTTAGAAGGTCTATTGATTTTGAGAGGAGCTGGCTACTGTACTGGAGGACTTCCAGCAATTGCGCTAAACTAACGATATGCTAACTTCAATAATCTCCAAACAACACGCAGAGACATAAAAATGGTATCCATGAGTTCATCGGACTCTGGGTAAGTAGAATAACGGTCTAAATCTCGAAATATCACAGTATCCCTTTAATCTAATGATTAATAATCAATACTGTTTAGGGGCGTATGGCAGTAGCACATTACCAATGCTCCTATAAAAACAAAAGAGTGGGGATGCAGAATCAAAAATGGTTCTTAAAAAAAACTGGGGGAGAAACTCACTTCCTTTCGGCGGATGCGATATTTATGGCGTCCATGACTGCTTTGATTGCTTCTGTGATCTGCCATGCCCTGAGCGTGTGCTGCTCAAACTTGGTCTTGACCGCAGAGTGTGAGATGAACTCCTGTGCCGTCGTAAATACAGTAAGTTAGTGTGACAATGCCACTCAACGTGAAATTGACAATGATATTACAATGGACCATGACAATCAGTTATGCTTCAGTGCTTGCCTCAAAAGTTCTCTCAAATCTCTGGAACTCCCTCAGTCTCTCGTGGAATCCCTCTGCTAAAGCGCCACCTAGAAAGACCAGCAGAAGTAAAAAATAAGTAAATAATAATGGGGGACCACCAACACATTAAGTTATAGTTAATGTGGGCATTCATGGATAGCCGGGTAAGGTGAACAGTTCAAAGCTTTAAGATAGCAATGATGTTTTCGAGGCGAGACAGTAACAGGAGAGAGATGCCTGTTACAGGGCTGATGGAGGAAAATCTGTCAGGAGTGTGCTGGCAACTGCTTGTCAAGTTCTTATGAATGCCTATGTATTCAAGTAAAGTGTTATTTTGCCTTCTACAGTGATTTGCATTTCATAAATTGATTTGCATTTTAATGAGGGAAATAAGTATTTGACCCCTCTGCAAAACATGACTTTGACCCCTCTGCAAAACCCTTATTGGCAATCACAGAGGTCAGACGTTTCTTGTAGTTGGCCACCAGGTTTGCACACATCTCAGGAGTGATTTTGTCCCACTCCTCTTTGCAGATCTTCTCCAAGCCATTAAGGTTTCAAGGCTGACGTTTGGCAACTCGAACCTTCAGCTCCCTCCACAGATTTTCTATGGGATTAAGGTCTGGAGACTGGCTAGGCCACTCCAGGACCTTAATGTACTTCTTCTTGAGCCACTCCTTTGCCTTGGCCGTGTGTTTTGGGTCATTGTCATGCTGGAATACCCATCCACGACCCATTTTCAATGCCCTGGCTGAGGGAAGGAGGTTCTCACCCAAGATTTGACGGTACATGGCCCCGTCCATCGTCCCTTTGATGCGGTGAAGTTGTCCTCTCCCCTTAGCAGAAAAACACCCCCAAAGCACAATGTTTCCACCTCCATGTTTGACGGTGGGGATGGTGTTCTTGGGGTCATAGGCAGCATTCCTCCTCTTCCAAACACGGCGAGTTGAGTTGATGCTAAAGAGATCCATTTTGGTCTCATATGACCACAACACTTTCACCCAGTTGTCCTCTGAATCATTCAGATGTTCATTGGCAAACTTCAGACGGGCATGTATACAGTGGGGCAAAAAAGTATTTAGTCAGCCACCAATTGTGCAAGTTCTCTCACTTAAAAAGATGAGAGAGGCCTGTAATTTTCATCATAGGTACACTTCAACTATGACAGACAAAATGAGGAAAAAAAATCCAGAAAATCACATTGTAGGATTTTTAATGAATTTATTTGCAAATTATGGTGGAAAATAAGTATTTGGTCACATACAAACAAGCAAGATTTCTGGCTCTCACAGACCTGTAACTTCTTCTTTAAGAGGCTCCTCTGTCCTCCACTCGTTACCTGTATTAATGGCACCTGTTTGAACTTGTTATCAGTATAAAAGACACCTGTCCACAACCTCAAACAGTCACACTCCAAACTCCACTATGGCCAAGACCAAAGAGCTGTCAAAGGACACCAGAAACAAAATTGTAGACCTGCACCAGGTTGGGAAGACTGAATCTGCAATAGGTAAGCAGCTTGGTTTGAAGAAATCAACTGTGGGAGCAATTATTAGGAAATGGAAGACATACAAGACCACTGATAATCTTCCTCGATCTGGGGCTCCACGCAAGATCTCACCCCGTGGGGTCAAAATGATCACAAGAACGGTGAGCAAAAATCCCAGAACCACACGGGGGGACCTAGTGAATGACCTGCAGAGAGCTGGGACCAAAGTAACAAAGCCTACCATCAGTAACACACTACGCCGCCAGGGACTCAAATCCTGCAGTGCCAGACGTGTCCCCCTGCTTAAGCCAGTACATGTTCAGGCCCGTCTGAAGTTTGCTAGAGAGCATTTGGATGATCCAGATGAGGATTGGGAGAATGTCATATGGTCAGATGAACTTTTTGGTAAAAACTCAACTCGTCGTGTTTGGAGGACAAAGAATGCTGAGTTGCATCCAAAGAACACCATACCTACTGTGAAGCATGGGGGTGGAAACATCATGCTTTGGGGCTGTTTTTCTGCAAAGGGACCAGGACGACTGATCCGTGTAAAGGAAAGAATGAATGGGGCCATGTATCGTGAGATTTTGAGTGAAAACCTCCTTCCATCAGCAAGGGCATTGAAGATGAAACGTGGCTGGGTCTTTCAGCATGACAATGATCCCAAACACACCGCCCGGGCAACGAAGGAGTGGCTTCGTAAGAAGCATTTCAAGGTCCTGGAGTGGCCTAGCCAGTCTCCAGATCTCAACCCCATAGAAAATCTTTGGAGGGAGTTGAAAGTCCGTGNAGAACTTGCACAATTGGTGGCTGACTAAATACTTTTTTGCCCCACTGTATGTGCTTTCTTGAACAGGGGGACCTTGCGGGCGCTGCAGGATTTCAGTCCTTCACGGCGTAGTGTGTTACCAATTGTTTTCTTGGTGACTATGGTCCCAGCTGCCTTGAGATCATTGACAAGATCCTCCTGTGTAGTTCTGGGCTGATTCCTCACCGTTCTCATGATCATTGCAACTCCACGAGGTGAGATCTTGCATGGAGCCCCAGGCAGAGAGAGATTGACAGTTCTTTTGTGTTTCTTCCATTTGCGAATAATCGCACCAACTGTTGTCACCATCTCACCAAGCTGCTTGGCGATGGTCTTGTAGCCCATTCCAGCCTTGTGTAGGTCTACAGTCTTGTCCCTGACATCCTTGGAGAGCTCTTTGGTCTTGGCCATGGTGGAGAGTTTGGAATCTGATTGATTGATTGCTTCTGTGGACAGGTGTCTTTTATACAGGTAACAAACTGAGATTAGGAGCACTCCCTTTAAGAGTGTGCTGCTAATCTCAGCTCGTTACCTGTATAAAAGACACCTGGGAGCCAGAAATCTTTCTGATTGAGAGGGGGTCAAATATTTATTTCCCTCATTAAAATGCAAATCAATTTATAACATTTTTCACATGCGTTTTTCTGTATTTTTTTGTTGTTATTCTGTCTCTCACTGTTCAAATAAACCTACCATTAAAATTATAGACTGATAATTTCTTTGTCAGTGGGCAAACCATAAACCTACCATTAAAATTATAGACTGATAATTTCTTTGTCAGTGGGCAAATGACCATAACCACATCAATATCATATAATTATTGTTCCCAAGCCTCATATCAGCGAGCCAGCCCAGCCAGTCAGTCAGTCAGCGTCATGCAACCATGCCCACCTAGCCTTTGGTCCCTCCTCACCGATCTCACCTGTCTCGGGCATGCCCTGGGCACAGTGCATCCTGGAGCTGAGCACCTCCTTGGCCGACACAAAGAAGATCCGGCCCGGCGCCTCCTCTTGTCTCACCACCCTCAGCTCCTCCACCAGGAAACTCACACAGCGGTCCATGTGCTGCTTACGCACCTGAGGGAGCTCATTATCCATTAGGTATGACATTTTGGTCGCTCAAAAAGTAGGCAAATCGAATGAAGGGCTCAATGAAGCACCCATAAGCCTTTTATAAGTGGGACCCATCTTGTTTTTCTCACAGTTAAACTACACAAGACATGTAATGTAAGCATAGCGTACACAAAGCGCAAGCGTGTATGACACTGAGCCACTGTGAGCAAAGAGAAATGATACTCCAGCTGAGCAAGCAGCAAGTGAATGAAGCGCTCTTGCGCTGCTGAAGTGTCTATTTCAAGTATTTCACTCCTGCTTTCAGTGTTCTCAACAAGTGGCTTGCACTATTGATTGCGTCGTCCTTTTGCTGATTCTGATGTAGCATGGTAAAAACAACGCTTATGAAATGCTTGCACTATGCTTGCAGTGTAGTTTCACAGTCAAACTCACTTCATCAATGTACTCGGGCTCCCACGCAGAGGCATCCCAGCGGTTGTGCAGGATAAAAATGTTTGGCTTGGATATTCGCTCGCTCACTTTGTGGAAAAACAGCTTCTCCTTTAAAGAGTAATAGACACATAAAGAAACACATATACAGTGTTGTGAAAAAGTATTTGCCCGCTTCCTGATTTCTTATTTTTCTGCACATTTGTCACACTTAAATGTTTCAGATCAACAAACAAATTTTAATCTTACACAAAGATAACACAAAATGCAGTTTTTAAGTGATGATTTTATTTATTAAGGGAAAAAGCTATCCAAACCTTCATGGCCCTATGTGACAAAGTAATTGCCCCCCCTTGTTAAATCATGAATTTACTGTGGTTAATCAAATGTTTTGTAAAGCTGAGTTCAATTTCACTAGCCACACCCAGGCCTGATTACTGCCAGACCTGTTGAATCAAGAAATCCCCAAAAAATAGAACCTGTCTGACAAAGTGAAGTAGGCCAAAAGATCTCAAAAAGCAAGACAACATTCCGTGATCCAAAGAAATTCAGGACAGATGAGAAACAAAGTAATTGACACCTATCAGCGTGGAAAGGGTTACAAAGCCATTTCTAAAGCTTTGGGACTCCAGCGAACCACGGTGAGAGCCATTATCCACAAATTGAGAAAATTTGGAACAGTGGTGAACCTTCCCAGGAGTGGCCGGCCTACCAAAATCACCCTGAGAGTGCAGCGACGACTCATCCAAGAGGTCACAAAAGAACCCACAACACCATCTAAAGAACTGCAGGCCTCACTTTTCTCAGTTAAGGTCAGTGTTCATGACTCAACCAAGGCAAAAACCACTGCTGACCAAAAAAAACATAAAGGCTCATCTCACTTTTGGCAAAAAACATCTTTTGGGGAAATATTCTGTGGACTGACAAGACAAAAGTTGAACTTTTTGGAAGGTCTGCGTCCCGTTACATCTGGCGTAAAAGTAACACAGCATTTCAGAAAAAGAACATCATACCAACAGTCAAATATGGTGGTGGTAGTGTGATGGTCTGGGGCTGCTTTGCTGCTTCAGGACCTGGATGACTTGCTGTGATTGATGGAACCATGAATTCTGCTCTCTACCAAAATATCCCGAAGGAGAATGTCCGGCCATCAGTTCATGAACTCAAGCTGAAGCGCACTTGGATTCTGCAGCAGGACAATGATCCAAAACACATCAGCAAGTCCACCTCAACGGCTTAAAAAAAACAAAATGAAGATTTTGGAGTGGCCTAGTCAAAGTCCGGACTTGAATCCGATTGAGATGCTGTGGCGTGACCTTAAGGCGGTTCATGCTCGAAAACCCTCCAATGAGGCTGAATTAAAACAATTCTCCAAAGAAGAGTGGCCAAAATTCCTCCACAGCGATGTGAAAGATTCATTGCCAGTTATCGCAAACGCTTGATTGCAGTTGTTGCTGCTGAGGGTGGCACAACCAGTTATTAGGTTCAGGGGCCAATTACTTTTTCACATATGGCCATGAAGGTTCGTATAGCTTTTTTCCCTTAATAAATACAATTTATCCCTTAAACACTGCATTTTGTGTTTACTTGGGCTATCTTTGTGTAATATTAAAATTTGTTTGTTGATCTGAAACATTTAAGTGTGACAAATGTGCAAAACAATAAGAAATCAGGAAGGGGGCAAATACTTTTTCACAGCACTGTATATGAGTAGAGAAGCAATGGAAATATATATATTTTTTAATTAACAAAAAAACAAGTGCATAAATGCACCATGGGACACACCGAAACATCTAGATACAATATAATAATTGATTATGCTCATAGTGGTGTGCATAGGTGTCATTTCCAGTAGGAATGGGGTGAATTTTAGTATAAAAATTGCATAAAAATGCAGAAAAGATATTTGAATGGCAAAAAAACATTCTTAAAGTGAATTAATGGTAATGTAAGTTAGTGTTAATGGTAAAGAGTTACAAGAGTGGTTAAGTTTGTTTTCCTCACTGTGTTCATCAGTGTGGACTCTGCATTGCCCACCAACACGAAGACGTCAGCGTCCAGACAGAACTTGTCGATCCAGCTGTCCAGGTAAGAGGTCACATCAGTTCCTGGGCTGCGTGTGTGCACGCACATGCATAATGCAACATACAAGTAGAATTGATTGATAAGAGGAAGTAAAAGAATACAACTTGAATACATACATAGTGAACACAGTTTTCATGAAATACAAAATATACAAACACTGCACAGACAAGTCAGGACAACCCAGCATAACAGAGCCAGTCTGGGTTGTATATTGTACAGTGCCTTCAGAAAGTATTCATACCCCTTGACATATTCCACATTTTGTGTTACAGCCTAAATTCAAAATGGATTAAATAAAACATGTTTCTCACCCATATACACACACAATACCTCATAATGACAAAGTGATAACATGTTTTTAGAAAATGTAGCAAATTAATTGAAAATGAAATAAAGAAATATCTAGTCTACCCACCCCTGATTCAATACACCTTTGGCAGCGATTACAGCTGTGAGTCTTTATGGGTAAGTCTAAGAGTTTATTTTTTTTAATTCTTCAAGCTCTGTCAAGTTGGTTGTTGATGGCTAATCAACAATTTTAAAGTCTTGCCATAGATTTTGAAGCCTATTTAAGTCTAAACTGTAACTAGGCTACTCGGAACATTCAATGCCATCTTGGTAAGCAACTCCAGTGTATATTTGGCCTTGTGTTTTAGGTTATTGTCCTGCTGAAAGGTGAATTTGTCTCCCAGTGTCTGTTGGAAAGCAGACCGAACCAGGTTTTCCTCTAGGATTTTGCCTGTGCTTAGCTCTATTCCATTTATTTTTATCCCACAAACTCCCTAGTCCTTGCCGATGACAAGCAAACCCATAACATGATGCAGTCACCACCATGCTTGAAAATATGAAGAGTGGTACTCAGTGAGGTGTTGTGTTGGATTTGCCCCAAGCATAACGCTTTGTATTCAGGACTTAAAGTTAATTTCTTTGCAGTTTATCGTTAGTGCCTTATTGCAAACAGGATGTTTCTGAATATTTTTTATTCTGTACTGTACAGGCTTCCTTCTTTTCACTCTGTCATTTAGGTTATTATTGTGGAGTAACTGCAATATTGTTGATCCATCCTCAGTTTTCTCCTATCACAGCCATTAAACTCTGTAACTATTTTGGTGAAATCCCTGGGCAGTTTAGGAGGGACACCTGTATTTTTGTAGTGACTGGGTGTATTGATACACCATCCAAAGTGTAATTAATAACTTCACCATGCTTAAAGGGATATTCAATGTCTGCCTTGTACACCCATCTACTGATATTTGCCCTTCTTAGCATTGGAAAACCTCCCTGGTCTTTGTGGTTGAATCTGTGTTTGAAATTCACTGCTCGACTGAGGGACTTTACAGATAATTGTAAGTGTGGAGTACAGAGATGAGGTAGTCATTAATAAATCACGTTAACCACTATTATTGCACACAGAAGAGTACATGCAACTTATTATGTGACTTTTTAAGCAATATTTCACTCCTGAACTTATTTAGGCTTGACATAACAATGGGTTGAATACTTATTGACTCATGACATTTCAGCTTTTCATTTTTTATTAATTTGTAAAAAAAAATCTAAAAACATAATTCCACTTTGACATTATGGGGTATTGTGTGTAGGACAGTGACACAACATCTCAATTTAACCAATTTTAAACTCTGGCTGTAACACAACAAAATGTGGAAAGGGTCAAGGGGTGTGAATACTTTCTGAGGACACTGTACACTCTTAGAAAAACGGATTCCAAAAGGATTCTTGTTCCCATGGAATAACCCTTTTTGGTTCCAGGTAGAACCCTTTTTGATTCCAACATACATTTCATTTGAATCCCATAATTTATCATTTGTATTAGGATATGAATATGAATATATTTTATTATTTGTAATGGACATATTGAATTCATAAATTGAACTTGTATTTCATGATTTGAAACTTTATTGAATGAATATTGCATTCTGTTTTAAAATGCAATTTTTCAAATTCAATATTCATACTGTTTAAATATGGTAGATATTGCATTAATTGTCTGTGTGTCAAGTTTATAAACTAATTTCAAGTTTATCAAAGGTATGTATATTCAACTTTTTGCTGTTTGTTTGAGTAATTTGATATGGAAGGGTGTTCCATATGATCATAGCTCTTTATAATACTATGCATTGCCTTGAATTCAAACTGGATTTAGGGACTGTGAAGAGACCCCTGGTGGCATGTCTGGTGGGGTAAGTATATCGGTCAGAGCTATACGTAAGTTGATTATACAGACAATTTGGACATTTTAAACACAATATTTCTCACAAAAACAAAAATGTATGCAGTCAGCCCACAACCAGGAAAGACTGGCATGTATGTTGTTGATGTTAGTTCTGTATGTTAAGGGAGAGGAATGCTGCTATGTTTTGAGCCATCTTCAGCTTTGCTAGGTCTTTCTTTGCTGCACTTACCGGACAGTAATCAAGATGGGACAAGACCAGAGTCTGAACTAGTACAGTTGATTTTTGTGTCAAAAACACAAAACGTCTTTTTAATAACAGACATACCACTCCCCATCTTCAAAACAACTTTGTCAATATGATTTGACAATGATAATTGACCATCCACTGTTATTCCTCAACTTGCTCAATGGTCACACCCACAACTCCATTTGAGGTTTAGGTCTTAGAGAATGTTTTGAACCAAATACAATTATTTTAGTTTTAGCTGTACTTATGACCAGTTTATTATTAATCAGCCATTCTGATACTGACTGTAACTCCTTATTTACAATTTCAGTGAGCTCACTGACTTTGGGTGCTGAGTGTGGAATCAAGTTCAATTCATGAATTCAATGATTACATTTGTAAATAAATATTACAAAAAAATGAAATATCCTAATATAAATTCAAAATGATGGAATTCAAACACAATTTCTGTTTGCACTGAAATCACTCCATAGAGCTTGGGGCGGCAGGGTAGCCTAGTGGTTAGAGTGTTGGACTAGTAACCGAAAGGTTGCAAGGTCAAATCCCTGAGCTGACAAGGTACACACCTGTCGCTCTGCCCCTGAACAGGCAGTTATCCCACTGTTCAAAGGCCATCATTGAAATTAAGAATTTGTTCTTAACTGACTTGCCTAGTAAAATAAAGGTAAAAAAAGAGCATGCACTGTGGATAATCAATTGCCTGCGAATCTGACTAAGCTTGCCAGGCTTTCACTTTTGTAGTGTAACATCATTGAACAATGTTGCGAATGTCTAGGCTATTTCGGACCCAGTGTATCAGACATTTTTTTTAAGAGTGAATAGCACATTTTGAGTCTCTTCCAGTGCCACACAGCTAGTTTGGGGATTGTCTACTGTAACTGCGTCGACAGGTTGTGTGTAGCCTATTCAAGATAGTTAGCAATTCAAGCCATGAAAGTAAGTAATATGTTCTATAGGGGTCTTCATGTTGAGTAAATATGGTAGGCTACTAATGTTGTGATGACTGGTCGAATGTATGAATGAAGCCAGAGAGTTCATATGTCCGTTTCATGCAGCTATTTGCACCTGCACATTTTGTATTTTTTTTGTGTGGCATAGAAATTCAATATTATTGGTCCACGGGTCCCATCATTATTTTTCTCGGTCACTGGTATTAACCCTAGCGCGTACCTGTCCATAATAACAAGGTCATCCCTCAGCAGGGCACACCTGGACTTGGGCCAGAACACCTTCACTAGGCAGCCTGAGTCTAGACTGCGCTCCATATGCAGGGCGTGGGCCAGCTGATTTACTGACTGGAAGGGGGAAAGAAGAAGACGCAGAGACATACACAAAGTAGTAGAACAGAGGGAAATAGACAGAAAATAACAGTGAGAGAAGGAGAGAAAGCATCGGCACTGTACGATCTAATACAATTATACTCGCACTACGTAGTCTGTGGTCAAGGTTAATTTAGCAAGTACTACATTATCATTGCTAACAATTGTGTGTTATACTGCACATCAAAAAGGCTGGTATAATGGTAATGCAGCAGCCTCCAACATACGTCTACATTATCGGCATAGGTTTGAATCTGGCCTTCAGCCTTTCGGCACAAACTCTTTCTATCTTTCCCCACTTTCATTCTTTCTCAATATCTGTTCAATAAAATTGGAAAAGCCCAAAAATATACAGTATGTAAACTCAGTTTTTCACAATTCCTGACATTTAATCCTAATAAAAATTCCCTGTCTTAGGTCAGTTAGGATCACCACTTTATTTTAAGAATGTGAAATGTCAGAATAATAGTAGAGAATTATTTATTTCAGCTTTTATTTCTTTCATCACATTCCCAGTGGGTCAGAAGTTTACATACACTCAATTAGTATTTAGTAGCATTGCCTTTAAATTGTTTAACTTAGAATTCACTGTATCACAATTCCAGTGGGTCAGAAGTTTACATACACTAAGTTGACTGTGCCTTTAAACAGCTTGGAAAATTCCAGACAATTATGTCATGGATTTAGAAGCTTCTGATAGGCTAATTGACATCATTTGAGTCAATTGGAGGTGTACCTGTGGATGTATTTCAAGGCCTACCTTCAAACTCAGTGCCTCTTTGCTTGACATCATGGGAAAATCGAAAGAAATCAGCCAAAACCTCAGAAAAATAACTGTAGACCTCCACAAGTCTAGTTCATCCTTGGGAGCAATTTCCAAACGCCTGAAGGTACCACGTTCATCTGTACAAACAATAGTTCGCAAGTATAAACACCATGGCCGTCATACCGCTCAGAAAGGAGATGCGTTCTGTCTCCTAGAGATTAACGTACTTTGGTGCGAAAAGTGCAAATCAATCCCAGAACAACAGCAAAGTACCTTGTGAAGATGCTGGAGGAAACAGGTACAAAAGTATCTATATCCACAGTAAAACGAGTCCTATATCGACATAACCTGAAAGGCCGCTCAGCAAGGAAGAAGCCACTGCTCCAAAACCGCCATAAAAAAGCCAGACTACGGTTTGCAACTGCACATGAGGACAAAGATCGTAATTTTTGGAGAAATGTCCTCTGTGCTGATGAAACAAAAATAGAACTGTTTGGCCATAATGACCATCGTTATGTTTGGAGGAAAAAGGGGGAGGCTTGCAAGCCCAAGAACACCATCCCAACCGTGAAGCACGGGGGTGGCAGCATGTTGTGGGGGTGCTTTGCTCCAGGAGGGACTGGTGCACTTCACAAAATAGATGGCATCATGAGGATGGAAAATTATGTGGATATATTGAAGCAACATCTCAAGACATCAGTCAGGAAGTTAAAGCTTGGTAGCAAATGGGTCAATGACCCCAAGCATACTTCCAAAGTTGTGGCAAAATGGCGTAAGGACAACAAAGTCAAGGTATTGGAGTGGCCATCACAAAGCCCTGACCTCAATCCTATAGAAAACTTGTGGGCAGAACTGAAAAAGCGTGTGCGAGCAAGGAGGCCTACAAACCTGACTCAGTTACAGCAGCTCTGTCAGGAGGAATGGGCCAAAATTCACCCAACTTATTGTTGGAAGCTTGTGGAAGGCTACAGAAAACAAATTGACCTAAGTTAAACAATTTAAAGGCAATGCTACCAAATACTAATTGAGTGTATGTAAACTTCTGACCCACTGGGAATGTGATGAAAGAAATAAAATCTGAAATAAATAATTCTCTCTACAAATGTTCTGACATTTCACATTCTTAAAATAAAGTGGTGATCCTAACTGACCTAAAACAGGGAATTTTTATTAGGATTAAATGTCAGGAGTTGTGAAAAACTGAGTTTAAATGTGTTTGGCTAAGGTGTATGTAAACTTCTGACTTCAATTGTGTGTATATATATACACAGTAGATCAGTCTGAGACCCCCTGGTTTGAACCCAGACCTTCACGCTTTTTCTGTCATCAGAGCCCTCGGTGGTGAGGTAGGCATCATCCCCGTCTGTGCCTTCCACCCTCAGAAAGCAGTTGGTGGTGTGGCCAATGCCGCTGGGCAGCACCCGGTCCCTCAGCATGGCATTGATCACCGTGCTTTTGCCGTTACTCGTCCTGCCAGGTAGAGGGTTAGGAAATGTCTCTACTCTTTTGACAAAAATGTTTACAATTATGGTCGCAGGGCTAATGTGAACGGCTTTGTTCTAACCTGGGTCTCCTGCCACCACATTAATTATGGTTAACCTGCTGAGATAAACCCTAGGTAACTCAGCGAGCTATCACAAATCTTCCACCTCTGTTACACTAACTTTGGGGAAAATATTTCTGCTTATCCAAAGATATGGTACTAATATTTACCTATGCTGTATCAATAGTTACACCATACTACTTAGGTAGTATGAAAAACATCAGGAATAACAGTGAGACAACTTAATTATACCAATCCAGTAACAAACTGTATAATATAAAATGTCCTTTACATATGGACCCTCAATAATGCATCTGTGTTGATTATTGGGTTCAATTCTATTTCCAATAAACCATTGACTCTCACCTCCCAAAAAAGGCTACCTTCATGTGCCTACGAGCCAGCACCTCGCGAATGGTGGCCAGTTTCCTAGCACAGGTCTGGATTTCAAGGCACTGCTCCTCAACTGCTACCTGCTCCAGATCCGCGCTTCGCCATGTCTCTGGGAATCACAGAAGCAGATAGACAAGAATGGACATTGTGGTAGATGACAACTAAAACCCCCACACTAGTGTAAGGTAGCCCACCATGTCTACTCGTTAATATGAAATAGGTAGCCCCACAAAGAAGTTAACAGTTAACAAGACAATTGTCTGAAGCGTGCCCTTTGAGATGCAGATTATAGCATAAAACCATCTATACCAATGATATTGTGTATACATATTTAGTCAAACTGTAAGATGCTATTGATGCTAATAATCTCCCAAAATGTTTTCGTTAAGTAACACTTTCTTACCATCCACAAACTCTGAGCCCTCTTTGACATACTCCAGCAGCTGATCAAATATACCGTTGATAGTCTTCTTCGCCACCACAAAATGCATGAGGGGCGATGGGCCCCCCGGGTCCATTTCAACTTCCTGAGCATAGTGTTTAGATTAACTTAATAGGCACAGACAAACTGACTGACAGGCAGGCAGACAGACAGATGACACACAGGCACACATTATGCAAACACAATACACACATGCACACAAAGTCTGTTAGTACCTTGGTTAAGGGAAAGTTGCAGTGAGAGAAATCTTCACAGAGGTTTTGGATTAATTTGCTTCCCAATCAATGCCATTAGAATGTGTTGAGAAGCATAGCTGCAGGACAATAATTGACAACATTTCCTCTCCCTAAATGATCAAATACACTTGCTTTGCCCAATTAGATTTCTTTCTCCATTATATCATCTGTTTATGCACCCGCACACTCTCATTTCCACTTCTTTCTATTCTTCATACACAATCTATTTCACCTCCACTCTCTTCCTCTCACTCTCCAGCATACAACCTGGGTCTACCTGCTTTCTGTCTAAAGATCAGATCTCTGAAGCGCAGTGGACTTACACAGCCTTTCCAGCTTGTGTGTGTGTGTTGTGTGTGTGTGTGTGTTGTGTGTGTGTGTGTGTGTGTGTGTGTGTGTGTGTGTGTGTGTGTGTGTGTGTGTGTGTGTGTGTGTGTGTGTGTGTGTGTGTGGAGCCTGTGAATCTCCAATCCTCTTAGCCAGGACTTAATGCATCAGGTGGTTCGGTGTTACAGGTCTTGTTTCTTTACCTGCAGCGTCTACTATGAATAGTAATACTATCCTTTAGTAATGAGTTAAACTGGGCCTAACTGCAGATTGGCTACTTGTGTAATGTTTAATGTTTTTGGCATATTGGTATTTTTATAACTGCTGTTCACCATTCACTTTTGATATCTGCTAATCAAATGGACTATTTGCATTGTCATGTAAGTAAGCATTTCACTGTAAGGTCTACACCTGTAAGGTCTACACCTGTTGTATTCGGCGAATGTGACAAATAAAATTTGATTTAATCTATCTAACCAATTATTCTAATAAAATAAACTAGTCTGTGTGTTTGTGCGTGGGTGACATCTGCACCATCAACTATATTGTATCTGGTTTGCTTAATTACTTTCTCTGTCACTTCTTTTATTTTTTCTACTTTCTTTTCTTTTAACTTTTTTCTTTTCTCTTCTAGGTTTTCTGTTGTATGTTACAGTACAATGAAAAAAATTAAGATTCTCTTTCAGTCGGTCACTCAGTGTAACATACTATGGGGTGTCCAACGACCAATCATATTCTCCTGAAAACTGAAATCATGCCCAAATAGGCCAATGGATGCCGAGCCCTCCCTCGGAAACCCTGCCTTCCTGGCTCTAATACTAGGACTTGCATCCATTTCCTCAATTGTTTGCTCTTCAGCTTGGCTGAAGGAAGAACGTGTCATGCAATTTACAAACTTTTCAAACACACGAAGATTACGAGATTCTGCTCCAACTTAAGTGTCTGTAAGTGAGGAGAGAGTACTCGTCAGGCTTTTGGTATCTGTTTTTGTGTTTGCTAAAAGCTAACTACTTTCTGCTCTGCTTGTGTAGCTAATGCTTCCTTGCTTGGGTAGGATTTGTGTTTGCTAAAAACCCTATACTCTCTACTTTGCTTGTGTAGCCAGTGTTTCCTTGCTTGAGTAAGATGGCCAGTGTTAAGAGTTCAAAAAGGCTAACCAGATGAGTTTGAACCTCCGACCGTGCACTAGGGTAGTGGTTTCACAATGAAAATTAAAGATATTCACAAGTGCTGTCCTGTTTGCCTGGAGGCCTTGGAGGCTTTGGCTCGGATCAGTTCGTGTGACCATTGTCTCCGGCTTGGCTCAAATTCCATTGGGTGTCGGGCTGACATTGTGAGAAGATTAGGGCTGCTAGCGAAGAGTTTTCCGGTGAAGCGACCTCGGGAAGGGGGTTGTCTGAGGCCGGGAAAGAGCAGCAGTGGTGGTCGGTGTTGATAGGGGTGTCATCCCAGCCGAGTGAAGCTTATTCTGGTTTGTCTGGCAGGGTTCAGATTCCAGATTCCGGGAATGATATACTTTAACTTCTTAGGGATGAGCACACGAGGTGACCGTTTTGGAGAGCCTGGCGTGCCCAAAGTAAAATGCCTCCCATTCAGGCCCAGAAAATAGGATATGCACATATTTGGTACCATTGGATAGGAAACACTCTGAATTTGGTAAAACTGTTAACCATTTGTCTGTGCGTAAAACAGAACGGATATGGCAGGCAAAACCCCGAGGAATTTCTGTCCTGGAAAAAGTGGTTTTCACAGAGTGCCTCATTTGGAACCCCTCCCTAATGAAAAAGCCCATATAAGGGCATATGAATGCAGTACCGATCGCTTCCTCTGGATGTCAACAGACTCGAGACAGTGAATGGATTCTGTTCAGATGCTTTAGAGCAGAGAAGAAGAGGGAATAAGGAAGTGTCTCTTTGGAACTCTATAGGAGTGGATGCGCGCTCTCGGGAAGCGCGCACTGTGTTTTTTACCGTCTTTAGAGCTCAGTTTATATTCCGGTTGATTTATTATAGTAAATATACGTAAAAGTGTTCCTAAGGATACATTTAAAACTATGTTTGATTGTTCTTGGACAAGTTTATAGGTATAAGTTGAACGAGTTCTAGTCACGTTTCAATGGAGTAGTGGACGCTGTAGTTTCTGATTATAACGCGCGAACCAAATGGAGATTTATGGATAAAATGCATGACTTTTTCTAACAAAAGAACCATGGATTGTCTTCGTTGGACACTTAGGAAGACCTCAGCAGAAGTTCTTCAACAGGTAATTGATTTGTTTTCGGTGTGAAATGTGTTATGTGTGTGCCAAGCTGGCTAATGAATTCATGGCTATGGGAAAAGTATGTGAGGTGATACCCTCAAACAATCAAATGTTGTGCTTTCGCCGTAAAGCCTTTTTGAAATCTGACAACGCTGTGATATTGCCAAGAAACAGAGCTTTTGATGAGTATGGAACACTTGAATATTGGTGGATGTTTAATAATTCAACTTTTGGATTTTGAATTTGGCGCCTCACATTTCACCGGGTAGTGTCGGGAGTGGGGCGCTAGCGCCCCAGCAATCCCCAAGTTAAGTAACGTAATTTAAAAAATCCCCAGCAAAATCCGTCAGTTTAAACTAGAAATCAGTTTTTTTGCATGGGTCGTCTCAATCCATCACATCCGCCTATGTTACATCCGCCTTCTGCATCTGCGGTGAAAGGTGGCCGAGCTACAGCAGCGTTTGTCAGACCATGAGACATCCCCAAAATCAGTCTTCTCACGAAAACATCTGTAGCGTCAGAACGGTTTGGCCTACAAACTAGTATGACCAATCTATGGAAAGGGGTGACTTTCACGAACATGATGGTGTTCTCCATTGCTCTACGAGGCACTGCAGATAGTGCTATTGACTGGTCCGTCCGAACCACGGATGAACAAGGGAATCTATTTTTGGAGAGCCTGTTTCTGTCCTGCCCTTGACTTTGGTGCAGGGCAAGTGATGTCCATGACCTCTGTCGGGAAAATTCTCAAAATTGAGAAGACATTACAACCTTGCACAACATCAATTCACCTCCCAAGTTTGGATAAGAAGAATAACCTCATACAATGCAATAAAAATGATATTCACCTGAAGTGCTGGTACTGCTTGAACTGTGGCAGCGGCCTGAAGTACGGAGGCAGGTGTTGTTGCCAGCCATAGCTTTCCACTAGCACTGTACCATCCTCCAGTCCAACCAGCTGTGGGATGTTGACCCCTGTCACAGTGCTGTCCTTCACAACACCAGCAATCTCAGACAAAGTGTTCAGTACGGTCTTTCTGAAGCGCTGCTTGATGAGGCCGAAGCACCAGTCGGGGGCAAACTTGGTGTGGCTTGTGATCAGGAAGTGAAGTTCCAGACTGTGTTGGAGCTTGTGCATGGTCCGCCAGGCACAATACCATGGCACAAACTGGTATTGTAGGTACAAATGTGCAGAGCAACAGCACTGCATACTGAAAGATCATCTTGGAAACTGGAAGTTAAAATGATAACACAGACCCAGACTACACGTACCTCTGGAAAATACAGAAATAATGTGAGATCAATAAAAGTAGTGTCAATCATGGAGGTCATTTAAATAATCAAAACGTGTTGTTTATGCTTTACATACCAAGTGTTGTCATCAATTCCTTGTAGAGACACCACACTGCTGCTTTTGTCACATGGGATGGCAGCAGCTTTCCACCAGCTTTGTTTGTGTCCTGGGTGGCGTCTTGGTAATACTATCCTCTGCATAGTTGTTGATGAAGTTCACCACTCACTGCAAGCCTTCATGCTTCAGGTGTGACCTGTGCTTGCTTGGGCCAGCTCTCTTCTTGATGGGAGGCATTAGGCCACTCTCCTTGTATGACTGGTGGAGGAGAGTCAGGCGTGTTCTACTGATGCTGAAAGACAAATTCCAGATACAAATATTTTGGCATTATTATACAATAGATAGCCATAATCATCGTCAGACACACCTGGCTAACTTGATGTAATCATCTGGTGAAGCGGAGTCTTGTTTAGACATGCTAGCTAAACAATGAACCATAATCCTAATCCATAGAGTACTAGCAATACACACCGATTGTCGTAACTAGCTAAAGATAAGCAAATAGGTTCAATGTTAGCTAGTTAGCTAGCTAACATTAGGCTATAACTAGCAATGCGAAATGGCATTTTGAGATAACATTACTACACAAAGAGCATAAACGTAATGTTGGCTAGCGAGCCAGCCATCTAACGTCAGCTAGCTAGCTAACAGTCAGCTTTAACTTGGGGTCTTTTGTTTATACATGGAGCTAGCTAGCTAGCTAAACAATGAACCATAATCCCAATCCATAGAGTACTAGCAATACAAACCGATTGTCATAGCTAGCTAAAGTTAACCAAATAGGTTCAATGATAGCTAGTTAGTTAGCTAACATTAGGCCATAACTAGCTATGCGAAATGGAATTCTGAGATAACATTACTACACACAGATCATAAACGTAATGTTAGCTAGCGAGCCAGCCATCTAACGTCAGCTAGCTAGCTAACAGTATGCTTTAACTTGCAATGGAACAAATTTCTGACAAAATTTGAAACGTATAATATCTGAAAATATAGCTAGACTCTTACCTATATACGGCGGACTGCAACCCCTTTCATTAAATAAGACATCCTGTATTGTTTCCGTTGTTGTGTCAAGTCACTCTGGTTCACACTGACCGTGTGCAATGCCATAAGAATCATCTTAAACTTTAGCCCCCACCCAAACTTTGACCATTTCACTCACCCTAGCAGAGCTGGTTATGCTGTTTTCATGTTATCCAGAACGTTGGGGACTGTAACTGTGCTCCTGGCAACAATTGAATTACGCTTTTTTTTTTGACACCGGCCATATTCAACCGGTGTTGAGTGTTCGTAAATTCATCAGTTGTTCTGCGCTCTGGCACACTCAGACGAGAGTGCTCTGAAACAGTTGTTGCAGTGACGCTCTATTGAAATACTTGCATAGTGGAGTCTTTTGTTAAGTTTTAATACGCAACACATTTTTTTAAAAGCAGCGTTGGACAGGGATACCTACTGAGAAGCTCAAATAGACAGAAGTGTGCTATATGACAGACCAATCCAAACTAATCTCTCGGCATGTCCATCCCACTCCTTATCTCAGGCAATAATGGCTAGCGGGAAGGTTGCTTACTTTGTCTGTGGCTTAACCAACTAGGCTTGTAATTTAACAATGTTATTCATATTTACAGATGGCATACACAAGTTTGTTATTAAGGCACATGAAAGTTCACGTTTGAAAAGGCATTTCTGCCCAAAGAAAACAGTTTGATTTTTTTTTTTTAAGTTTACGTTCAAACGGCACTCCTGTGAAGTAGTGACCTGCGACATATGCCTAGTTTCCTGAAATGGGTCACATACTGTATGGTGAATACCTTTTGAAAGTATTATTTTAAAGTGGACAGGTATTTGCTAGCTTCTTGCTTTCCCTGGGTTTGTGATCAACTATATGTATTTGATCTAATTCTTGATAACTGCCCTTTGTTCAGAATTATTCAACAATGCCCAAATTTGGGAAAACAAAAATGTTTATCCTGAGAAAGGAAATTCTATTGAAAGGCGAAAAAGGCACATTGTCCCTCAGTGCTAGACCTTCTGCTCGGAACCTCCTCATGTGACGTGATAAGGTTGGACCCAGGTGCAGAGAAGAGACCAGACGAGGAATCAGTGGTTAACTTCTTAGGGAGCGGCAGCAGAGGTGACGGTTTTGGAGTCTGGCGTGCCCAAAGTAAAATGCCTGCCACTCAGGCCCAGAAAATAGGATATGCAACAGTCTTTATACAGTGTCTGGAAGCTCTAGCACTAAGCAGAACGGATAGGAAGAGGAAGTAGTGAAGGGACAACATTTGTCAACAACGTTTGACCGGCGCGAGATTGTGAGCGCGCCCCACTTTATTTTCCTTTCCTATTGTTCACGTTATCATCCGGTTGAAATATTACAGTAAATATACATAAAAGGATACCTAAGGATACATTAAAAATGATGTTTGATTTGTTTGTAGAAAGTATATAGGTATAATTTGAACGTGTTCTCTTCACGGTTCAATGGGCGACTCAACTGTGGATTTTCTGATCATAACGCGCCAACCAAACGGAGATTTATGGATATAATAAATGACTTTTTCTAACAAAAGTACCATTGGATGTCTTCATTGGACACTTGGGAAGCCCTCAGCAGAAGTTCTTCGAAAGGTAAGTGATATTTTTTAGCTGTTATGTTTGTTTTGTGTGACCCGCGCTGGATATGAATTTATGCTAATGTGGAAAATATGAGGTGCTGTCCTCAAACAATCAAATGTTGTGCTTTCGCCGTAAAGCCTTTTTGAAATCTGACAGCGCTGTGATATTGCCAAGAAGCAGAGCTTTTGATGACTATGCAACACTTGTATATTGATGAATGTTTAATAATTCAACTTTTGGATTTTGAATTTGGCGCCTTACATTTCACCGGGTAGTGTCGGGAGCGGCCCACTAGCGCGCCGCTACTCCCTAAGTAGTTAATGAAAGGGTTGTTTTTGAGACTTAGCAAAGCTTTAGGTGGGCTAATATAAGGTATAGATGCCAATGTAGCAGGGGTAAGACACTCCTCCTCTATCGGTCTCCAAGAGGGTGAACTTGTTGTTGTATCTTGCCATTCCCAGACAGCCTTTAACTGAGATGCCCAGTAAAACACTGGGGTATGGTTTGCATAAAGTTTCACTCTGGGCGGATTCCCTTTCCACAGAAATTAAGAAACCTTCCTATTAAGTTCGTAGAAAAAAACTTTGGGAGTAGGAAAGGGCAAGGTTTGAAAAAGGTACAAGAATTTTGGTAATATATTCATCTTCACACAATTGACTCGCCCAATAAGAGAAATTGGTAAATTCTTCGCCAACCTTTTTGAGAAGTGGAGTATAGTTCAGTTGAAATTTCTTAATAATTTCAGAAGGAATTTGCAATCCAAGATATGTCATTTTCTGAGATTTCCAAGAAAACAGCTGGTCTAAGATTGGGTTATGCATAATTATACTCTTCGATAGGTTTATTTTATATCCTGAAAAGGTTCCATATTCTTTCAGGACGTCAACTAATGTTCAGAGTAAAATGTCTGGTTTAGTGAGGTAAAGCAAAATGTCATCGGCATATAGCGAGACCAGATGTTCTCGCCCACCTATACGAACACCATGGATGGATGGATGAGATCTAAAAGCTTCTGCCAGTGGCTCTATAGTCAAATAAAAAAGGAGAGGACTAGCGGGACAACCCTGTCTTGTGCCACGTGATAGGGAGAACTGTGAGGAAACGTTTCCATTTGTCAGGATCGGAGCTATCGGACATTTGTACAGTAATCTAATCAGACCAACATACTTAGGTCCAATATTCATCCTCTGTAATACTTCAAACATCCTTCTTACCCACGAAGAAGAAGACTGCACCAGCAGGGGATGTAGAGTGGTGAATGAAACCTGCCTCCAGCGACTCCCGGATGTAATAGACCTTGACTGCTGCTTCAGGGGTTGAAAGGGAGTACAGACAACCCAGGGGAGGTGTGGCGTCGGGTAGGAGTTCTATGGCACAGTCGTAAGGACGATGAGGGGTAAGCGTGGCGGCCTGCCTCTTACTGAAGGCCTCCCTGAGGTCAAAGTATTCGGGAGGGAGAGTGGAAAATTCTTGGTCTTCAAGGGATGTAGGAGGACACGGCGAGGTTCTTGGTGGGGTCTTAGACATTTAGTCTGACAGTCCTTACCCCAGTCTAGTAGGTGTCCCGTGGACCAGGAAACTAGTGGGTTATGTAGCGCTAGCCAAGGGTACCCTAGGATAAGGGGGTTCTCAGGAGAAGTGATCAACTGAACTAAAAGTCTCAGAGTGGTTCATCCCAACCTGCTGTTGAATGGGATTGGTATGATATTCCTCCTGACTGGAGCCAATAGGGCATCCATTGAGGGCTTGAATCTGCAGAGGGATGGGACATTTCACGCAGGGGATCTGAAACTCTCTGGCAAAGTCTTGATCAATGAAGAGGAGGGGGGGCTCTCGAGTGGCGCAGCGGTCTAAGGCACTGCGTCTTAGTGATAAGAGGCGTCACTCCAGACACCATGGTTAGTCCAGGCTGTATCATAACTGGCCGTGATTGGGAGTCCCATAGGGTGGCACACAGTTGGCACAGCGTCGCCCGGGTTTGGCCGGTGTAGGCTGTCATTGTAAATAAGAATTTGTTCTTAACTACTTAGGGAGCAGTGGCGCCCCACTGCTCCCTAAGTAGTTAATTGAGTCACCAGTCCACAAACAATAACTCTGGCGAAAACAAAATACCCACACAAACTTGAAAAATAAACGGCCGCAATCTAGCAACCCGGCAATTACGGGAACCACAATACAATAGTCCTCAGTACACAGACTGGGAAACATACGAGAAACAAACGGTACAACCAACAATCACACACAATGGGAAGAGGGGAAGGAAGGAATATAAACAGTTGCGTGATTGGGAGAAATTAACAACAGGTGTGTACAATTAGACAAAACCAACAGAACACATGAAAAAAGAGGAGCGATGATGGTCAGAAAACCGGTGACATCGACCACCGAACACCGCCCGAACAAGAAGAGGGACCAACTTCAGCGGAAGTCGTGACACCAAGATTTAATTTAAGGTGCTCCAAAGCTTTTTACTATCATTTATCTTTGTTTCATAGTATAGATGGATGGATGGCGGCATTCGCGCAAAACTGAAAGCACGATCCACCTTATTTAACCATGCAAAGAGGTCTGAAAATATGGCTGAATAAAAACAGTGTAGTTATTCCCTATGCAAGGGAATCAAACAAGCGAAATGCCGATATAGGGACAAGGTGGAGTCGCAATCAGACACAATACGTATGTGGCAGGATCTACAGGAAATTACGGACTACAAAAAGAAAAACAGCCACATCACGGACACGACGTCACAAACTAAATACCTCCTTTGCCCGCATTGAGGATAATACAGTGCCACCGTCGCGGCTCGCTAACCAGAACTGCGCCCCACCCCCCTCTTCTTCTCCGTGGCCGACGTGAGTAAAACATTTAAAAGTGTTAACCCTCGCAAGGCTGCTGGCCCAGATGGCATCCCTAGCCGCGTCCTCAGAGCATGCGCAGGCCTGCTGACTGGTGTGTTTACGGACATAATTAACCAATCCCTTTCCCAGTCTTTATCCCCACATGCTTCAAGGTGGCTACCATTGTTCGTGTACCCAAGAAGTCAAAGATAACTGAACTAAATGACTACCGCCATGTAGCAGTCACTTCTGTCATCATGAAGTGCTTTGAGAGTCTAGTCAGGGATCATATCACCTTACCACCCTAGACCCACTTCAGTTTGCACACCGCCCCAACAGGTCCACAGATGATGCAATCGCCATCACACTGCACACTGCCCTGTCCCATCTGGACCAAAAGAATACCTATGTAATGTTCATTGTATACAGCTCAGCATTCAACACCGTAGTACCCTCCAAGCTCATCATCAAGCTGGAGGCCCTGGGTCTCAACCCCACCCTGTGCAATTGGGTCCTGGACTTTCTGACGGGCTGCCACCAGGTGGTGAAGGTAGAAAACAACATCTCCACTTCGCAGACCCTCAACACAGGGGCCCCAGCCCTCTCCTGTTCTCCCTGTTCACCCACGACTGTGTGTCCACACACGTCTCCAACTCAATCATCAAGTTTGCAGATGACACAACAGTAGTGGGCTTGATTACCAACAACGACGAGACAGCCTACAGGGAGGAGGTGAGGGCTCTGGGAGTGTGGTGCCTGGAAAACAACCTCTCACTCAACGTAAACAAAACAAAGGAGATGATCGTGGACTTCAGGAAACAGCAGAGGGTGCACCCCCATCTACATCGATGGGACCGCAGTGGAGAAGGTGTTCCTAGGCTTACACATCACAGACAAACTGAAATGGTCCACTCACACAGACAGTCTCGTGAAGAAGGTGCACGAGCGCCTCGTCAACCTCAGGAGGCTGAAGAAATGTGGCTTGTCACCCAAAACCCTGACAAACTTTTACAGATGCACAATCGAGAGCATCCTGTCAGGCTGTATCACAGCATCACGGCAATTGCCACCGACCTAAACCGCAAAGCTCTCCAGAGGGTGGTGCAGTCTGCACAACGCATCACCGCAGGCAAACTACCTGCCCTCCATGACACCTTCAGCACCCGATGTCACAGGAAGGCCAAAATGATCATCAAGGACATCAACCGCCCGAGCCACTGCCTGTTCACACTGCTATCATCCAGAAGGCGAGGTCAGTACAGGTGCATCAAAGCTGGGACCGAGATAGAAGCTGTTTTTTTTATATCTTAACTTCTTAGGGAGCGGCAGTATAGGTGACGGTTTTGGAGAGTCTGGCATGCCCAAAGTAAAATGCCTGCCACTCAGGCCCAGAAAATAGGATATGCACATAATTACTACTATTGGATAGGAAACACTCTGAAGTTTCTGAGAGTGTTAAAATAATGTATGTGAGTATAACAGAAATGATATAGCAGGCGAAACCCCGATGAAAATCCATTCGGATTTGCAGTTTTTTTTGTACTTGACCTTCTTCTCCAGGCTGCCTATTCATTTTTATTTTAACAAGGACTGAGACTGCAGTACCTATGGCTTCCACTAGATGTCAACAGTCTTTATACAAAGACTGGGAGTTCTAGGAGTAAGCAAAACAGATAGGAAGAGGAAATAGTCAGGGGACCACTTTTGTAAACAAGGTTTGACGCGCGCGAGATTGTGAACGCACACCACTTTATTTTTCTTTCCTATCGTTCACGTTATCGTCCGGTTGAAATATTACAGCAAATATACACAAAAGGATACCTAAGGATACATAAAAAATTATGTTTGATTTGTTTGTAGAAAGTTTATAGGTATAATTTGAACGTGTTCTCTTCACGGTTCACGGTTCATAACGCGCCAACCAAACGGAGATTTATGGATATAATAAATGACTTTTTCTAACAAAAGAACCATTGGATGTCTTCGTTGGACACTTGGGAAGCCCTCAGCAGCAGAAGTTCTTCGAAAGGTAAGGGATTTGTTTTCGCTGTGATATGGGTTTTGTGTGAACCGCGCTGGTTTATGAATTTATGCGAATGCAGAAATATTAGAGGTGCTATCCTCAAACAATCAAATGTTGTGCTTTCGCCGTAAAGCGAAAGCGCCCCACTTCTCCCTAAGTAGTTAACAACGCCCCAGCTGTGTTCCAGGCTCTGGTTAATGATGTTCACCACGACATGTTGAACCGGTTCATCTTCGTCTACATCGATGACTACCTTGTCTTCTCCAGATCCGCCCAAGAACACAGGATCCACATCCGACAGGTTCTCCAAAACCATATGGTGAAGCAGCTTTTTGTGAATGTGGAAAAGTGCGAATTCCATCTCTCCACCATCCCCTTCCTGGGTTACATCATCGCTGCAGGGAGTGTACAGATGGATCCCAGGAAGGTGAGAGTGGTGGTGGTTTGGCCCCAGCCTTCTTCCAGGGTGCAGCTACAATGTTTCCTGGGATTCGCCAACTTCTATTGCCTCTTTATCCAGGGTTACAGCACCCTGGCCTTTCCCCCTGTCTGCACTCACCTCTCCAAATGTTCCATTCACTTGGTCCCCAGCTGCTGACCGAGCGTTCCGGAATCTCAAACACCTTTTCACCACAGCTCCCATCTTGGTTCATCCTGACCTGTCCCGCCAGTTGGTTGTGGAGGCCGATGCTTCGGATGTCGGAGTGGGGGCTGTCCTGTCCCAGCGGTCTGCCCTGGACCTCCAGTTACATCCCTGCGCCTTCTTCTCCCATCGCCTCAACGCCACGGAGAGGAACTACGATCTTGGGAATCGTGAGCTTCTCGCCGTGAAGATGGCGTTGTGCCCTGACCCTGAGACTGCCTGCCGTTCTGTACCTTTTGGACTCTGCCTGCCCTTGACCTGTCGTTTTGCCTGCCCCCTGTTCTAGTAATAAACTTTTGTTACTTCGACACTGCCTGCATCTGGGTCTTCCCTTAAACGTGATAGGTTTGGCTTGTGAACTACACACATTGTACGTAGTACTCAGTGTCTGATTTGACTCTCCAAGGGGAAATTATATACCATTTCCAACCTTTCATAATAGAATAATTATGAAACAATTATAAAAATCATCCTCTTCACCTTCATTATTCAGATAAATCACATTCAATCACCCTCTTCACCCTCCTCATCATTCAGTTAATTTGCCCATTCATCCATTGACAAGATACGCCCATCTCTTCATGTACAATTTGACAACTGATAGGCCTAATATTGACACTCATCAAATGATTGTCAATTTAATCTTGTCTATTTGCTAACTGTTATGTGTGAAACTAGTTTCGGTATAGTTTAGGTGTGGTTTCGATGGGTCGGCTGTGCAGGCATCATTTGTTTCCCGGATATGTTTTGCATTATTCTAAATGCCTAGTAATAGCGTTAAAGTAAATAAAACAGTCCTGTAACAGCTACTTTTTAGAAAGTCAAATGTAAAAGAGAATGGTATCACGCAAGGCGTGTGGTCAAATTGTTAACATGAGCGCCAATGTTGATAAATAGGCATAACACAAACTCATCATTACACTATTTGTCACGGCTGCTCCCGCTCTCCCTCCCTGGCGCTCGAGGGCGCCAGGCTGCTCTGCAGTACGCACTCCTGCCACCATCAATCCGCTCCTGCTTCTCTCGTCACGCGCATCAGCGATTTATTGGACTCACCTAGACTCAATCACCTGTGTATTTCCTCCCCTATATCTGCCTGTTCCCCAGCTCTGTTCCCCGCTTCTGCATTAATTGTCGTATGTCTTTGTATTCTGACACTGTTCCTGTCCTGTTCCATGTCTGTGCTAATTAAATGTTAAACTCTTCGTACCTGCTTCTCATCTCCAGTTTCGGTTCTTACACTATTGTTATTTTAAATCAACCTCTTCACCCTCATCATTCAGTTGGGAGTAATTTAAATTTGATTGTGAAGTAACTTGCAAAATTATTGCCCATTCCATTCATTTGTCATTCATTCAGTGGGTTACAGTCAAGGATATGTTTTGCATCATTAAGTCCTGCTTCAACATGTAGCATGTTTTCGCTTCCCTTACAATACATTTGATTAGTAATAGAGTTTTAGTAAATAAAACAGCTTATTTTTACAAGTAAAACGTAAAATTATGGTATCAACCCGCAGTGCGCATGGTCAAATTATTTGCTGCTGTTAAATAGGGGTAACACAACTCATCATTTAACTATTGTCTTTCTAAATTAAAGTAACCTCTTCACCCTCCTTATCATTCAGTTAATTTAAATTCAATTGTGAAGTAAAGTGCACAATAATTGCCCACTCATCCATTTGTCATTCATTCAGTGAGGAGAGAGAGGCGCATTAGTGCCTAGCTGGGTACCAACGTCCTACAGCACATAGTCTTGGTGGGTTAAGTTGGGAATTGGCATGAAAAACAAAGGCTCTAAATACTCTTCTGTTTGTGATTTTTAAATTCTGTCAAATGAGCAGTGTAAAATACAAACAATTAGTAAAAATCTGCGAAGGAGCAGGACATAGCTTTTTTGGGGGGGCAGATTTTTGTAAATGTACAATATCAAACGTCAGTAGCCATTGGCCTATGGCGGTTCTAGTGTTAATTGTAGTAGAGTAACGGTTTTATGATATCATAATTAGAACAATAAAAACTATTATTGGATATAATCAATGGTATAGTTGTTGTTGTCATGGGAGATTTAAAAAAAAAGTATGTGGCTGGCCACCCCTTCACAACTCGGAAGGCAAGGTTTTGCAGATAGTAAATGTGAATTACCCAGTTTTGGTAAGCGATTGCCCTCAGACATTTCGTTTCAAGGTGAAATCATAGGAAGAGAAAACCTTAAACCTCAGTGTTGAGTTACAGCAGCAGACAACCTGCAGCGGATGTTTTTACATAAAGCATAATGCACCCAACAACTCAGTGGCCTTGGGGTTAGAGTGTCCTCCCTGAGATTGGAAGGTTGGGTTCGATCCTCAGTTAAGTTGTGCCAAAGACTTTAAAAAGCGGGACCCAATGCATCTCTGTTTGGCATTCAGCATTAAGGAGTTGGATTCAGAGTAAGGCATTGCAATAGACTAGGGTTTGGTCCGGGGGATGTACTTGTATATCAAGCTGCCTTACACCATAGAAACAGGACATATGCTTCTGCCCTATGGACTGTTAAGGCTAGGACAAGGCTAATTATAATGCACCAGGAGGTAGTGTTATTTCCCATAAATGTTTCACCAAACCTAAACTTCTTAAGCATGTTGATTATGTTTACTATGTGAAATGCAAAGTTTTCTACATTGTTGACCCTAAATGATGGTGAAATGTAATTCCCGACTGCGGATTGTGCTGTTACGCACCACAGATACAGTATGTCATAGAAAATGATTGGTATTTGCATGGGACATTTTTTGCTCCATTCTGATAACAGTTTGTGTGACTTTTTATTGGAACTTTTCAGGACTAACTTTTTCTTCTTTCAGACCGAGTGCATGATGTGCGAGTAGAGCTCTGCCTGTGTGTGCCGGAAGCAGTGTCATTGGTCAGGCATATGCTCTGGCCTTGTACACTCGGCCAGCCTCAGACTGCAGTGGTTTGCTGACTACATGGAACAAGGGGGAGCTCAGTTTGTTAGGGAAAGTTTTGAAAGTCTCTGAAAAAGTGTTCTATTGAAAAAGTTTGGTTACTAGGCGCTACCTTTTGAGTTTGGATTCTGTGATGCGGTTGGCATCAGTTGTTGGGACTGTTGCTATCTGTCCAGGGATCCTGCCTGGTCTAATGAGCTGCTTGGTTAGCTGCCTATCAAGCTAGCGGGGTTTCCTTCAGGGCTTGAACACAACCCGTGACGCGGTTAGCCCTTGTGGCTGGGACTGTGGATTGTCACAGGGCCTATGGTTGTCTAGATCCCTGCAGTTTGTTGCTGTTTCCATCTTCCCTGTGACCTTCCCTGTCTGGAACTGCGAGGAGTAACAGTGCTACCATGACAAAGACCAAAGGCGGCGGGAGTACAGTTGAGGACAGTGGTGTCTCTCTATCACAGGTAAAGGATCTTTTAAACAAATAAAAATAGATTTACAAGCAGTTGTTACAACAACAAGAAAATAGCTTCAGGTGTTGTGTCCAAATACTGGTGGAGTCAACTAATAAAAGAATGGACGACCTGACCAGAGAGGTCTAAGACCTGATGAACAGTTTGCAAGTTCTCCCAGGGTCAGCTTGATGAGTTTAAACAGGAAAACGTCAAGATGACAGCAATCTATAAGTCATGGAGAGAGGACATCAGTTCTGTATGTGAGTCCATGATAGCAGTGACGGATAAATCAAATTATCACAAGGGACAATCCAGGTTGAACAACATTGTTGTGGACGGAATTGCCGAATCTACACACGAGAACTAGACGGAGTTTGAGGACAAAGTGGGGGAAGTGATCTCGGAGAAACTGAAGTTGGTCCACAGGAAGATTGAGGTGGAGCGCACCCACAGGAATGGAAAATCCACCACTGAGCCAGGTGACATGCCCAGGTGCAAGGTAGCTGTTCTGGAAAGAGCCAAGAACTATTCTGGAAAAAGCCAGGATAGTCCTTGTTGAGGAACATCTTCCTCAACGAGGACTATCCTGAAGCTGTGCACCAGGAAAGAAAATAACATATCCCGGCCGTGAAAGCTGCCAGATCACGTGGGGACATTGCTCAAATGCGTTATAACAGGCTCATTATCCACCCTCCATCCCAAAAGCCTGGAAAGGATGAGAGAGCCAAGCCTATGGTTTCGTAGCTTCAACCCTGCAGCACACACACACACTTACACACACACCAACTGATTAATGGACTGTTGAATATTTGTTATTTTCCAGATTATGTCTATCTCTGAGAAGCTACCCAGGAAAGGGTTGAAAATAGCCCATTTGAATTAATCAAATCTAATTTGATTTGTCACATGCGCCGAATACAACAGGTGTAGACCTTACCGTGAAATGTGTGTTTATAAGCCCTTAACCAACAATGCAGTTCAAGAAATAGAGTTAAGAAAATATTTACTAAATAAACTAAAGTAAAAAACAGTATAAAATTACATAACAATAACGAGGATATATACAGGGGCTACCGGTACCGAGTCAATGTGCGGGGGGTACAGGTTAGCGAGTAGCAGCAGTATAAATCTGTGTGTGTGGGGGGGTGGCAAAAAAGTCAGGGTAGCCATTTGATTGATTGTTCAGCAGTCTTACCGCTATAGCAACTCATTTTCTCGGATGGATTTTCCTCGGGTTTTCGCCTGCCATATAGGTTCTGTTATACTCACAGACATTATGGGAATGTGAACTAAACAGTCTCAAATCTACAAAGAACAAAACTATAAACGCAACATGTAAGATTTTGGTCCCATGTTTCATGAGCTGAAATAAAATATGTTTATATTCCTGTTAGTGAGCATTTCTCTTTTGCCAAGATAATCAATCTATCTGACAGGTGTGGCATATCAAGAAGCTGATTAAAGAGCATGATAATTACACAGGTGCACCTTGTGCTGGGGACAATAAAAGGCCACTCTAAAATGTGCCTTTTTGTCACACAACACAATGCCACAGATGTCTCAAGTTTTGAGGGAGCTTGCAATTGGCATGCTGACTTTAGGAATGTTCACCAGAGCTGTTGCCAGATAATTGGATGTTCATTTCTCCACCATAAGCCACCTCCAACTTGGTTTTAGAGAATTTGGAAGTACATCCAACCGGCCTCACAACTGCAGACCATGTGTATGGCATTGTTTGCCGTACGAGCAGTTTGCTGATGTCAACATTGTGAACAGAGTGCCCCATGGTGGCGGTTGGGTTATGGTATGGGCAGGTATAAGCTACGAACAATGAACACAATTGCATTTTGTCCAATGGCAATTACAATGCACAAAAAAATACAGTGACGAGATCTTGAGGTCCATTTTTTTTAAGGAATCTGTAAATAACAGATTCATATCTGTATTCCCAGTCATGTGAAATCAATAGATTAGGCCCTAATTAATTTATTTCAATTGACTGATTTCCTCATATAAACTGTAACTCAGTAGTTGTTGAAATTGTTGCATGTATAGAATTACTTGAACTCATAAAACCTTGCCACTAATTCCTATTTAAATGATGCAGTTGTTTCTCCATTTCATCTGTTTGACTCTGTGATCCTTAAGGCTGGGCATCCCGCTAGCGGGACAACTTCTGGTGAAACTGGAGGGCGCGCAATTCAAATAAATAATTATTAAAATTATGGATATTAAACATTTATGTACATACAAATGTCTTATATCGGTTAACAGCTTAAATTCTTGTTAATTTAACTGCGCTGTCCGATTTACAGTAGGCTTTACAGTGAAAGCATGCCATGCGATTGTTTGAGGACGGCACCCCACATCAAAATATATTCACTTACTTTTTGAAAATCTTCCTCTGATTTGTCATCCAAAGGGTCCCAGCTGCAACATGTAGGGTCGTTTTGTTAGATAAAATCCTTCTTTATATCCCAAAAAGTCTGTTTAGTTGGCTCCATCGATTTGAGTAATCCACTCGTTCAACTTGCAGAGAAAGGAATCCAAAAAACTACCGCTAAACTTTGTTAAAACAAGTCAAAGTACGTTTCTATTTAATCCTCAGATACCCTAAAATGTAATTAAACTATGATATTTCATACGGAAAGAAGTATGTTCAATAGGAAAACGATATTAGCTGTTGTCCGTCCTCTTTGTTGCGCGCGCATAGACTGATTTCCAACTCTGAGTCCCAGTACTAAAACTTATAATTCTTCCTCGTTTGGGAAGAAACAAGCCTGAAACCTTGAACAAAGTCAACTGACATCCAGTGGAAGCCATAGGAATTGCATACTGGGAGCTAGATGAAAAGAAATCCCTATAAGTTCTATTTGAAGAGCATGGGCTCTCTCAACAACCAAAAAAATCAGTTTGGTTTTTCTTTGGATTTTCTCTTAAATTATTTTTACATTTCTACAAACTTCAGAGTGTTTTCTTTCCAATGGTACCAATTATATGCATATCCTGGCTTCAGGGTCTGAGCAACAGGCAGTTTACTTTGGGCACGTCAATCAGGTGGAAATGGAGAAAAATAGACCTGTATGTTATTATTGTGTATGTTGAACATAATATTATTGGTTGTTTCATGCAACATCCATTTAGGCACTGAACCTGGGACAAGTGTGTGTTATCTGATTTGGGAAACAGCTCAGTACGTTATACCTGTACTGTACTTAATATAACTATTTTGTAGGGTTGCCAGGGATTACCCTTACAAAAGAAACAGGCTTCTGGTAAACAGTCGTGGCAAACCTTTAGCCAATTTGCTGAAAATTTGCTCAGATTTTCACATGCAAATTAGTTTTGTGGCAAACTGTTGCGGGAACTTGTGAATGACTTGTGAACAAACTTTTGGGAAACTTCTGGGAAACTTGTGGCTAACCTTCTGTTTGCTGCAAACTCAGTATGAATATGTGAATTAGTTAAGGTTTTTGGTTACTGTGTGTTAGCAATATTGACATTTTGTAAATAAACCAAATCACAGCTTTCATTGAACTAACTTCACAGAAAAATCTAAACATACTAAATACTAAACAACATGTATTCAATGTCTTTAACAGATAAAAATAAATCCCATACAACTTGAAATCATCAGCATGGTAATGAAGAAAATAGCAAAGACCTGGATATTTCCCCAATAAATTGTTCAATCTTTTTATGTAGCTATAACATTTACATGAGAGAAATGTGAACACTATGTTGACCTTAGGGTGTTTAAAGAGACAACTGCATAATTATTTACATGAGCCAAGTGATAACTGAGCAATAGATTTAAACCAATGGAAATTTTAATAATAAAAACAACAAAAACTAAGTCAAACCCAGTTCTGAACTATTGCCTTTTGGAGTGAACTGTGGAAGTCCTTCATCCAAAGCCTTTTGAATGCATGCACTGAAACGATCAGAAAACACAAAAAAAAAATTAGGATGCGGAAAACAATTACTGAAAACAATGTATATTATGGCATCATAAAAGGTAGAAATTGAGTTATGCTTAATATGGCAATTCATAATATTTTTCTGAAATGAATTATTGTTCAAATTTTTTTTTCCCAATTTGGGTAATTTCGACAACCCAGCACTGGGTCAATATTGACAAAAACAGCATTGGGTTAATTCAGTCCAGCGGGTTTGGGTTGTGTTTCAAATCCAGCTCTTTCGGTTGAGCTCTTGACCCAACTGTTGGGTAAATTATACTATAATACTGAGTTAAAAGAACCCAGTGTGTTGTGACATAAACCAGCACATTGTTTTGGGTGATTGACCCAGCAGCTAGGTAATGTTTAATGTAATATAAGGGCTATTTTGTGTCATCCTAATTTCAATACATACATCACGCCAGACAATTGTCCACAATGTACAATATATTTAAAAAAAATAATAGCACATTTAAACAAAGCCCTGTTGTGTTATTTCACAAGATACGATTTCATAAGATAGGATTGATTATTAAAATGTATTCATATTATTTCATGAACCGTGCGTGTGACACAGGGCTCTAACTCCTCTATCTCCACAATGAGATAGGGTGCAGGCCAGGCAGCAGGCTGTTAGCTAGCCTGCCAGCTTAGTGGAGTCTGCCACTAGCACAGTCAGTGTAGTCAGCTCAGCTATCCCCATTGAGACCGTGCCTGTGCCTCGATCTAGGTTGGGCAAAACTAAACATGGCGGTGTTCGCCTTAGAAATCTCACTGGAATAAAGACCTCCATTCCTGTCATTATTGAAAGAGATTGTGATATCTCACATCTCAAAATAGGGCTACTTAATGTTAGATCCCTCACTTACAAGGCAGTTATAGTCAAAATAGTAATGGCCTTTAAACATTCAAGCTGCATACTGGACCCTATTCCAATAAAACTACTGAAAGAGCTGCTTCCTGTGATAGACCCTCCTATGTTGAACATAATAAATGGCTCCCTATCCACCGGATGTGTACCAAACTCACTAAAAGTGGAAGTAATAAAGCCTCTCTTGAAAAAGCCAAACCTTGACCCAGAAAATATAACAAACCATCGGCCTATATCGAATCTCCCATTCCTCTCAAAAAAAAATGAAAAAGCTGTTGCACAGCAACTTACTGCCTTCCTGAAGACAAACAATGCCTACGAAACGCTTCAGTCTGGTTTTAGACCCCATCAAAGCACTGAGACTGCACTCGTGAAGGTGGTAAATGTCCTTTTAATGGCGTCAGACCAAGGCTCTGCATCTGTCCTCGTGCTCTTAGACCTTAGTGCTGCTTTTGACACCATCGATCACCACATTCTTTTGGAGAGATTGGAAACCCAAACTGGTCTACATGGACACGTTCTGGCCTGGTTTAGAGCTTATCTGTCGGAAAGATATCAGTTTTGTCTCAGTTTTGTCTCCTCTGACAAATCAACTGTAAGTTGCGGTGCTCTTCAAGGTTCCGTTTTAGGACTTTTGTTTTCACTATATATTTTACCTCTTGGTGATGTCATTTGGAAAAATAATGTTAACTTTTACTGCTGTGCGGACAATACACAGCTGTACATTTCGATGAAACATGGTGAAGCCCCTCCCTGGAAGCCTGTGTTTCAGACATAAGGAAGTGGATTGCGGCAAATGTTTTACTTTTAAACTCGAACAAAACAGAGATGCTACTTCTAGGTCCCAAGAAACAACGAGATCTTCAGTTGGATCTGACAATTAATCTCTTAACAAATGTTCAGAACACCACAGACCTTTAAGAAAACAGAATTACCCTGTCTTGACAAGGCACTTGTTTTCTTTTTGGTTTTTATTATCTTGTTTTGTATTCGTTTCAAATAAAACTGTGAAGGACCTTGGTGTTACTCTGGACCCTGATCTCTCTTTTGACAAACATATCAAGACTATTTCAATGACTTTTTTCCATCTTCGTAACAGTGCAAAACTCTGAAACTTTCTGTCCAAAAATTATGCAGTTAATCCATGCTTTTGCCACTTCTAGATTAGACTACTGCAATGCTCTACTTTCTAGCTACCCGGCTAAAACACCAAATAAACACGGCTGCTAGAATCTTGACTAGAACCAAAAAATTTGATCATATAACTCCAGTGCTGGCCTCTCTACACTGGCTTCCTGTTAAGTCTAAGGCTGATTTCAAAGTTTTACTGCTAACCTACAAAGCATTACATGGGCTTGCTCCAACCTATCTCTCCGATTTGGTCCTGCAGTACATACCTACACGTACGCTACGGTCACAAGACGCAAGCCTCCTTATTGTCCCTAGAATTTCTAAGCAAACAGCTGGAAGCAGGGCTTTCTCCTATAGAGCTCCATTATTATGGAATGGTCTGCCTATCCATGTGAGAGACGTAGACTCGGTCTCAAGCTTTTAGTCTTTATTTAAGACTCATCTCTTCAGTAGGTCCTATGATTGAGTGTAGTCTGGCCCAGGAGTATGAAGGTGAACGGAAAGGCACTGGAGCAACGAACCACCCTTTCTGTCCCTGCCTGGCCGGTTCCCCTCTATCCACCGGGATTCTCTGCCTCTAGTATTTCTCCTGTCTTATCCGGTGTCCTGTGTGAATTTAAGTACGCTCCCTCTAATTCTCTCTCTCTCTTTCTCTCTTCTCTCAGAGGACCTGAGCCCTAGGACCATGCCTCAGGACTACCTGGCCTGATTACTCCTTGCTGTCCTCAGTCCACCTGGTCGTGCTGCTGCTCCAGTTTCAACTGTTCTGCTTGCGGCTATGGAACCCTGACCTGTTCACCGGATGTGCTACCTTGTCCCGGACCTTCTGTTTTCGACTCTCTCTCTCTCTCTACCGCACCTGCTGTCTCTAACTCTGAATGATCGGCTATAAAAAAAAAAAACTGACATTTACTCCTGAGGTGCTGACCTGTTGCGCACTCTACAACCACTGTGGTTATTATTATTTGACCCTGCTGGTCATCTATTAACGTTTGAACATCTTGGCCATGTACTGTTATAATCTCCATCCAGCACAGCCAGAAGAAGACTGGCCACCCCTCAGAGCCTGGTTCCTCTCTAGGTTTCTTCCTAGATTCCTGAGTTTCTAGGGAGTTTTTCCTAGCCACCGTGCTTCTACATCTGCATTGCTTGCTGTTTGGGGTTTTAGGCTGGGTTTCTGTATAGCACTTTGTGACATTGGCTGATGTAAAAATGGCTTTAGAAATACATTTGATTGATTGATTGTCTTAAACGGTATTAACACAGATCTGTCTATCAGATAGTGCCATAGCTAATCAATAGATATTCACATTCACTGACACACATCAGCTATGTGACACTATCTTAGGTGAGAGACGTTTTGCTATACAATAATGGTTTACATTTGGGTCGAGTTAAAACATTGTAAAACATTGATACAGAGAACAAGTGTAAAATATTACATTTGAAGGTCACTCTACTAAGGACATGGACTAATAAAGGATGCATGACCTGAGCTCTAGGAACATGCCTCAGGAATACCTGGCCTGATGACTCCTGGCTGTCCCTGTCCCCAGTCCAACTGGTCATGCTGTAGATCCAGTCTCTGCTGCTTCTGTCTGTGGCTATGGGACCCGGACCTGCTCAGGGATCACTGAAAGTACTACCTTGTCCCAGACCTGCTGTTTGATCCTGTCTCTCTCTACCAGACCTGCTCTCTCAACCTCTAAATTCTCAGCTATGAAGAGCCAACTGGCATTTACTCCTGAGGTGATGAACTGTTGCACCCTCTACAACCACTGTGATTATTGTTTGACCCTGTTGGTCATCTATGGACATTTAAATGTCTTGAAGAACAATCTGGCCTAAATGGCTGTACTCTTTTATAATGTCCACCAGCACGGCCAGAAGAAGACTGGCAATCCTTCGGAGCCTGGCTTGTATATGCTTGTATTCATGTCAGTAACTCTAAATATTACATTGAGTTATCTTACATTTCCACAATAGGAAGTTGTACCATAAGCCAATACTTTTCCCTGGTCTTTCCTTCTGGGGACAGGGGGCTTCAGGTTTGGGAATGGAGGACGTAGAGAATTTTAATATTAACAATAATTAGTTCCCACATTTAGGAATTCAATTACATTTAAGTTAACTGTGTATCTCATCTGATTGAGAATTACTGATGATATACTGAATATGTCTATTGTATTTAGAAAATCTGCCACTGAATCACACAATTCTATCTAGTAAGAGTGTACACAGCTGTTACCTTATTTTACCATGGAGAAAATAACAAGCATTTTTAAAGGGAGACCTGGCAAAGAGGGCAGCGCTCTCAAGTAAAAGGCATATCCATAGCAGCAGCTATAGTATGGATAGACAATGTTACACCACTACAACTGCGTTAATGTGTGATCTCTCTATAATATTAGTTAATTTAATAATTTCCAGACCCAAACAACAGAACAGTAGGAAGGCTATTGTTGCTGTATTGTAGCCTACTTTACCCTACCCCATCAACCAACTACTAGCTAGTGACAAGGCTACGTTGTTATCATTTAGTAACGTTGTACTGTAGCCTACTGTACCTCGTATCAACCAACTTGCCAACTAGTAGTGACAACGCTATAGTGCTGTCAGTCAGTAATACTGTAACTGTACTGTAGCCTCAGTGGTGTAAAGTACTTAAGTAAAAATACTTCAAAGTACTACTTAAGTCGTTTTTGGGGGTATCTGTACTTTTACTTCACTACATTCCTAAAGAAAACAATGTACTTTTTACTCCATACATTTTCCCTGACACCCAAACGTACTCGTTACATTTTGAATGCTTTGCAGAAAAGGAAAATGGTCCAATTCATGTAATTATCAAGAGAACATCCCTGGTCATCCCTACTGCCTCTGATCTGGCGGACTCACTAAAAAACTCACATGCTTCGTTTGTAAATTATGGCTGAGTGTTGGAGTGTGCCCCTGAGTATCCGTAAATAAAAAAAGTTCAGGCTGTCAGATCTGGAACGAATGACTCGGGCCTAGTCTATACCTTTATTCATTTTGGACTCGGGCTGGATCCGACTGCCAGACCTGGGCCAGCAGTCTTAGATCAGGCCAGATGTGGACCAGATGTTTGTGCTACCTGGTCAGCTAGCTAGTTACACGTCTAAACAAAATAATCCACTATGCAAGTAACCATTTCACTATGCCTTCTGTATCCTGTGGCATGTGACAAATCAACTAAAGATAATAAAGATTTTATTTGATAGAGTATGTGTTTACCAGAGACGGTAATGTGAAGAACAACATTACCTAAACCAAAAATTAGGATAGAACGTTAGGCCAGTGTCTAAGTAAAAATATTCTCAGGTAGAATGTCCTGCATTTATTTAGTCACACTCACAGGTCGTAAGCTATTTTCTGTAATTGGCTCGCCATTGACTGGTAAATAATGATCTTGTTGTGAGTTTTTATTTTCCTGTAATAATGAATACAAATTAGATAATTTGACTCATTAGTTCAAGTTTTATTTTTTTTAATTACTTTTTCTACATTGTAGAATAATAGTGAAGACATCAAAACTATGAAATAACACATATGGAATCATGTCGTAACCTAAAAAGTGTTAAACAAATCAAAATATATTTTATATTTGAGATTCTTCAAATAGCCACCCTTTGTCTTGATGACAGCTTTGCACACTCGTGGCATTCTCTCAACCAGCTTCATGAGGTAGTCACCTGGAATGCATTTCAATTAACAGGTGTGCCTTAATTTGTGGAATTTATTTCCTTCTTAATGCATTTGAGCCAATCAGTTGTGTTGTGACAAGGTAGGGGGGTATATTATACATTTATTTCAACAAGGAACATAGACTGAGACCAAGGTCTCTTTTACAGCTAGGCCCTGCGTATACATGTTTACACATACAGTTTAGGTACAATGATTAAGAAATTACACAAGACAAACAAAAGGATCACAGATAACACAAAAAAATACAGCAGCAGATTGTTACATTTACACATAGGGGAATAACCTAACAGGACTAAAACTTGCATAACCCGAAGCAGTTACAAGCAATACAAAAATAAAAATCCCCCAATAAATGTTTAAAATGGGCAAGGGGGACAAGAGTCTCAAGTTTAAGTTTGGTCTGCAGGCTACTCCATAAACAAGGAGCGTAACAGGAAAAGGCAGCCATACCCAACTCTGTGGAGATTGCAGGGGCCTCAAGTGTAATCCATGCTTGAGACCTGGTTTTATGAATTAGAATTCTAATGTTGAAGAGTGATGATAACTAAGAAGGTAGTTTATTCAGAAGTGCTTTACAGACAAACATGAGAACATGTTGTTCTCGTCTCATGTACAGCGAAGTCCAACACACATTTTGATATAAAACACAGTGGTGAGTTCTATAGCTAGCACATGTAATAAACCTACGTGCGCAATGATAAGTATCATCCAGCGGTTTAAGTGTGGATGCCGTAGCATGCATGTAGATAATATCCTGATAGTCTATAACAGACATAAAAGTTGCTTGCACAATTTGTCTTCTATTTGTAGAGGACAAACATGTCCTGTTCCTACAGAGCTTGATTTTTAGCCGTTTACAAAGTTTTTTAACATGCATTTTAAAAGACAGTTTATCATCCAACCATATCCCTAAGTATTTATATGCAGAGACCTGATTAATTTGAGAGCCATCTAAGCTTGTAAGTGCAAGTGTATTTTCAACCAACTTTTTGAACCTATTAAAAATCATAAAATGTGTTTCTTTGCATTTAAAACAAGTTTCAGCTGTAAAAAAGACCCTTGTAATATCTTAAAATCTGTCTCCAACTGTGATAACGCTTGGTCAGCCGTTGAAGCAATAGAGTATATGACAGTCTCATTAGCATATACAGTTGAAGTCGGAAGTTTACATACACTTAGGTTGTTGTCATTAAAACTCGTTTTTCAACCACTCCACAAATCTCTTGTTAACAAACTATAGTTTTGGCAAGTCGGTTAGGACATCTACTTTGTGCATGACACACGTAATTTTTCCAACGGTTGTTTACAGACAGATTATTTCACTTATGATTCACTGTATCACGATTCCAGTGGGTCAGAAGTTTACATACACTAAGTTGACTGTGCCTTTAACCAGCTAGGAAAATTCCAGAAAATTATGTCATGGCTTTAGAAGCTTCTGATAGGCTAATTTACATCATTTGAGTCAATTGGAGGTGTACTTGTGGATATATCTCAAGGCCTACCTTCAAACTCAGTGCCTCTTTGCTTGACATCATGGGAAAATCTAAAGAAATCAGCCAAGACTTCAGAAAAAAGGATGAACCAGACATCCACAAGTTTGGTTCATCCTTGGGAGCAATTTCCAAATGCCTGAAGGTAGCACGTTCATCTGTACAAACAATAGTACGCAAGTATAAACACCATGGGACCACGCAGCCGTCATACAGCTCAGGAAGGAGACACGTTCTGTCTCCTAGAGATGAACGTACTTTGGTGCAAAAAGTGCAAATCAATCCCAGAACAACAGTAAAGGACCTTGTGAAGATGCTGGAGGAAACAGGTACAAAAGTATCTACATCCACAGTAAAACGAGTCCTATATCGACATAACCTCAAAGGCCTCTCAGCAAGGAAGAAGCCACTGCTCCAAAACCGCCACTAAAAAGCCAGACTACGGTTTGCAACTGCACATGGGGACAAAGATAGTACTTTTTGGAGAAATGTCCTCTAGTATGATGAAACAAAAATAGAACTGTTTGGCCATAATGACCATCGTTTTGTTTGGAAGAAAAAGGGGGAGGCTTGCAAGCCGAGGAAACACCATCCCAACCGTGAAGCACGGGGGTGGCAGCATCATGTCGTGTGGGTGCTTTGCTGCAGGAGGGACTGGTGCACTTCACAAAATAGATGGCATCATGAGGGAGGAAAATTATGTGGATATATTGAAGCAACATCTCAAGACATCAGTCAGTAAGTTAATGCTTGGTTGCAAATGGGGTCTTGCAAATGAACAAATACCCCAAGCATACTTCCAAAGTTGTGGAAAATGGCTTAAGGACAACAAAGTCAAGGTATTGGAGTGGCTATCACAAAGCCCTGACCTCAATCCTATAGAAGATTTGTGGGCAGAACTGAAAAAGCATGTGCGAGCAAAGAGGCCTACAAACCTGACTCAGTTACACCAGCTCTGTCAGGAGAAATGGGCCAAAATTCACTCAACTTATTGTGGGAAGCTTGTGGAAGGCTACCCGAAATGTTTGACCCAAGTTAAACAATTGAAAGGCAATGCTACCAAATACTAATTGAGTGTATGTAAACTTCTGACCCACTGGGAATGTGAAAGCTGAAATAAATCATTCTCTACTATTATTCTGACATTTCACATTCTTAAAATAAAATGGTGATCTTAACTGACCTAAAACAGGAAATATTTACTAGGATTAAATGTCAGGAACTGTGAAAAACGGAGTTTAAATGTATTTGGCTAAGGTGTATGTGAACTTCCAACTTCAACTCTATTTCCTAGTTTCTTTTACCTTAAAAATCATCCTAACATCCATCCAATTGTCATCCATTGTAATTCTCAATACTTTATTCAAAGCACTGTGTGTTATATTTAGGAAATAAAGCGGGGTGGGGGTGTGGTATATGGCCAATATACCATGGCTTAGGGCTTTTCTTTGCGCAACGCAACGTTGAGTGCCTGGATACAGCCCTTATTGGCCATATACCACAAACCCCCGAGTTGCCTTATTGCTAATAAAAACTGATTACCAACATAATTAGAGCAGTAAAAATAAATGTTTTGTCATACCTGTGGTAAACGGTCTGGTATACAACGGCTTTCAGCCAATCAGCATTCAGGGCTCGAACCACCCAGTTTATAACTTGTTTTATGGCCCAAGCATCAACAAACTCACAAGCCTCATTGCCACGAGCGCTAATGTAATAATGTTTTACATTCTACTTATAGTAATTATTAGTGGAAAGTTAATATGTATTGTAAACCATAATGGATTAACTATAATGGTTGATCAATGAATAATACGTTGTTATGAGTCATAACTGTTGTGTTACACATACGTTTCTGGCTGTGAACAGTCTGAGTATCTAATGCACTGTGGTGGATGGTGGAGACAGTCCTTCAGAGAGGCTGAAGGTGGAGAGACAGAGTCTGCTGGCAGGGAGACAAACAAGAATACATGTATCGTAGAGCACATCACTTTGTCACGCCCTGATCTGTTTCACTTGTCCTTGTGCTTGTCTCCACCCCCCTCCAGGTGTGGCCCATCTTCGCTATTATCCCCTGTGTATTTATACCTGTGTTCTCTGTCTGTTTGTTGCCAGTTCGTCTTGTTCGTTCAAGCTAACCAGTGGTTTTCCTGTTAGCTCCTATCGTTTCCCAGCCTCTCTTTCCTCGTCCTCCTGGTTTTTGACCTTTGCCCGTCCTGACCCTGTATCCGCCCGCCTGACCTCTCTGCCTGACCCTGAGCCTGCATGCCATCCTGTACCTTTGCTCCACCTTTGGATTACTGAACTCTGCCTGTCCCTGACCCTGAGTTGCCTGCCGTCCTGTACCTTTGCCTTACCCTGGATTTTCGACCCCTGCCTGCCTTGACCTGTCTTTGCCTTTCCCTGTTGCCACAATAAACATTGTTACATTGTTAGCTGGAAACACTCATCATTCAACCTGTAGAATGTTGTTGGACATTATACTTTCCTTTTTTGGGGATTTGCTTTTCTATGAAAGAAGACAGCAGCTGGATGACCCATTGACTGTATAGGGTCAACCATGAATAGTTTAGCAAAACTATATTTTGTATGTGGTTGACCACTAGCTAGATCACAGAAATTCCAGTAGCTACACAGAACCAAAACGGACCATATACATTTGTCTTGGCTTGCAAAACTTTCATTTTTTTTCACTGACAATTTCCCCTCTTTGAGATATATTTTTGTTACTTCAAATCAAATGTTATTTGTCACATGCGCCGAATACAACAGGTATAAACCTTACAGTGAAATGCTCAATTACAAGCCCTTAACCAACAATGCAGTTTTAAGAAAATATTTACTAAATAAACTAAAGTAAAAAAAAATTATGAAAAGGCTATATACAGTGGCTACTCAGTACCGTGTCAATGTAAGGGGGTACAGGTTAGTTGAGGTAATTTGTACATGTAGGTAGGGGTAAAGTGACTATGCATGGATAATATACAGCAAGTAGCAGCAGTGTAGAAACAAAGGAGGGGGGGGTCAATGCAAAAATGGGCAATTGATTAATTGTTCAACAGTCTTATGGCTTGTGGGTAGAAAAAGGTAAAGAAGCTTTTTGGACCTAGACAGGCGGCAGCAGAGAGAACAGTCTATGACTTGGGTGACTGGAGTCTTTTACAATGTTTGGGGCCTTCCTCTGACACTGCCTAGTATACTGGTCCTGGATGGCAGGAAGCTTGGCCCCAGTGATGTATTCGGCCGTACGCACTACCCTCTGTCGGGATTCTCTCGACTGGATCTGGGGACCAATGCCAAATCTTTTCAGTCTCCTGAGGGGGAAAAGGCTTTGTCATGCCCTCTTCACAACTTTCTTGGTGTGTTTGGACCATGATAGTTTGTTGGTGATGTGGACACCAAGGAACTTGCAACGCTTAGCATGCTGCACTACAGCCCCGTCGATGTGAATGGGGGCATGTTCGGCCCTCCTTTTCCTGTAGTCCACGATAGTCTTTGTCTTGCTCAGGTTGAGGGAGAGGTTGTTCTCCTGGCACCACACTGCCAGTTCTCTGACCTCCTCCCTATAGCCTGTCTCCTTGTTATCAGTGATCAGGCCTACCACCGTGTTGGAGCTTGGCCACGTAGTCGTGGGTGAACAGGGAGTACAGGAGGGGACTAAGCACGCACACCTGAGGGGCCACCATATTGAGGATCAGCGTGGCAGATGTGTTGTTGCCTACCCTTACCATCTGGGGGAGGCCCGTCAGGAAGTCCAGGATCCAGAGGGAGGTGTTCAGTCCCAGGGTCCATAGCTTAGTGATGAGCTTTGTGGGCACTATGGTGTTGAACGCTGAGCTGTAGTCAATGAACAGCATTCTCACATAGGTGTTCCTTTTGTCCAGATTGGAAAGTGCAGTGTGGAATGCAATTGAGATTGCTTCATCTGTGGATCTGTTGGGGCGGTGTCACGTCCAGGCCTGAGAAGACAGGCTGGTGTGTTTAGTTTTGGTTTTGGTGTAGGGTTTTTATGTTCTAGGTGATATATTTCTATGTTGGGGTAATGGTTCCCAATTAGAGGCAGCTGTGTGTCGTTGTCTCTAATTGGGAACCATATATATGTTTGGGGTTTTCTATTAGGTTTTGTGGGTTATTGTTTATGCATAGCTTCTTTGTGTTGTAAGTCTATGTTTATGTTATGATCTTCGTTCGTTTTGTTGTTTTGCCCAGTTACGTCGGTAAATAAAAGATGTATACTGGATGCCTTGCTGCGCCTTGGTCTGTCATTTCCGAAGATCGTGACAGAATAACCCACCATATAAAGACCAAGCAGCGAGAGACCCGGGAGTTCTGGACTTGGGAGGAGATTTTGGATGGAAAGGGGTCCTGGTCATGGGATGAGATTTTGGCTGGTAAGGGACCTTGGGAGAAGACGGCGGAGCATCGTCACCCCAGGGAGAAAAAAGTAGCGGGGACTGAGCGGAGCAGGTGTGAGGAATATTACGGAGCATGGAATCCAGAGAGAGAGAAGTTTGTTGGGACTCGCCTGGCTAGGAAGCCCGAAAGGCAGCCCCAAAAAACTTTGGGGGGGGGCACACAAGGAGTTTGGCCGGTTCAGGATGGACTCCTGAGCCAACTCCTCGTGCTCTCTGGAGGGAGCGTCGGAGGGAGCGTCGCACTGGTAAGACGCCGTGCTATGCAGTTTTGCGCACGGTGTCTCCAGTGC
>QNTS01001312.1:86559-127779 GCA_003317085.1 Hucho hucho | reverse complement strand
TGATGCGGTGAAGTTGTCCTGTCCCCTTAGCAGAAAAACACCCCCAAAGCATAATGTTTCCACCTCCATGATTGATGGTGGGGATGGTGTTCTTGGGGTCATAAGCAGCATTCCTCCTCCTCCAAACACGGCGAGTTGAGTTGATGCCAAAGAGCTCCATTTTGGTCTCATCTGATCACAACACTTTCACCCAGTTGTCCTCTGAATCATTCAGATGTTCATTGGCAAACTTCAGACGGGCATGCATATGTGCTTTCTTGAGCAGGGGGACCTTGCGGGCGCTGCAGGATTTCAGTCCTTCACGGCGTAGTGTGTTACCAATTGTTTTCTTGGTGACTATGGTCCCAGCTGCCTTGAGATCATTAACAAGATCCTCCCGTGTAGTTCTGGGCTGATTCCTCACTGTTCTCATGATCATTGCAACTCCACGAGGTGAGATCTTGCATGGAGCCCCAGGCCGAGGGAGATTGACAGTTCTTTTGTGTTTCTCTGTTGTCACCTTCTCACCAAGCCGCTTGGCGATGGTCTTGTAGCCCATTCCAGCCTTGTGTAGGTCTACAATCTTGTCCCTGACATCCTTGGAGAGCTCTTTGGTCTTGGCCATGGTGGAGAGTTTGGAATCTGATTGATTGATTTCTTCTGTGGACAGGTGTCTTTTATACAGGTAACAAACTGAGATTAGGAGCACTCCCTTTAAGAGTGTGCTCCTAATCTCAGCTCGTTACCTTAATATAAAAGACACCTGGGAGCCAGAAATCTTTTTGACTGAGAGGGGGTCAAATAATTATTTCCCTCATTAAAATGCAAATCAATTTATAACATTTTTCAAATACTTTTTTCCCTCACTGTAGCTACCTAATGGCTAGATCGTAAATATATTCACTTACCTCTACTCTAACAGTTAGCTAAGATAGCTAGCTAGCTAATTAACATTAGCTGACGTTGACAGAGAAAATTTGACAACAGCAATGAAAAATCCAGAAATGAAGCTAGCTACAATGTCACAAACTACAATTAGCGACACAACTAAATTCTCACAACGACGGTTGGAAAGTGAGGCGCAGAGGCCGGCTCGAGCTGTAAGCGGCTCGAACAGCAGATGCCACTGCTGCTGGATCGTGTGTTTTTGGTTCCTTTAGCACAGTGGTCACCAACCGGTCGATCGCAAGTCTTTCCTAGTCGATCACCAAACATTTCTGTAACAAACCCAACAATAAAGCCTTGAATACCTTTTTTGGGGGGGGGGCGCTGTTGGCGGAAGGTGCACTTGATTCAGCAGTCCTAGTGTCAGGTAGGAAAAGTGTTTCCATTTTTAACCATTTCATGTGTCATGTGTGCTCCCTCTCCGGCCTCTAGGTCACCAGGCTGCTAGTTATGTCACACACCTATCACCAGCGTTAGGCGCATAATGACACTCACCTGGACTCCATCACCTCCTTGATTACCTACCCTTTATATGTCACTCCCTTTGGTTTCTTCCCCAGTCGTCATTGTTCCTGTTTCATATCGGATCGCTTTTCGTGTTTCTTGTTTTGTTCATTTATTTATTAAATGTATTCACTCCCTGAACTTGCTTCCCGACTCTCAGCGTACATCGTTAGAGAATGACGACTCAACAAAGGGAAGCATCAGGGAGTTTTCTTTTGTTTGTTTTGGTGCTGGAGGGGATGTCGGGTCTGGGTGTCTGAACCGGAGCTACCAGGGAGGCCTCAGCTGGTTTGTCGGGTTCCCCTGCCTCAGCTGGCCCGACGGGTTTCCATACCTCAGCGGGATTGATAGGCTCCCATTCCTCAGCTGGCTCGACAGGCTGTCATGCCTCAGCGGGTTAGGTAGGCTCCCATGCCTCAGCAGGCTCGATTGGCTGCCATGCCTCAGCTGGTTCGATAGGCTCCCATGCCTCAGCTGGTTCGATAGGCTCCCATGACTCAGCAGGCTCGATAGGCTGGCTCCCATGCCTCAGCTGGTGAACAGGTTCCCGTGCCTCGACTGAGGCAACAGGGGAGGTCTCAGCCGGCTCATCAGGCTCTCACGCCTCAGCCGGTTTGTCAGCTTTCTGCGCCTCAGCGGAGGCGACCGGTCCTCTCCGGATACCCGGGATCGTCCATTTTTGGCATCCTGCGGCTGGAGACAATCTCGCCATCTTGGTCTGCGTTCTGCGGCTGGAGCCGTGCGTCAAGAAGGGGGTACTGGCAGGGCAATTCAAGCATAGCCAATTCAAACATAGTTAATATGCAGTTATAATGTATTTGGCCTATAGCCTACTGCACAAATTGCATTGCAACAGAACTGTTTTTAATTGGTTAATCTTGCATAGGCTTACGTTTTTTAAGTCATGTTTTTTTTTAATCTTTGCGGTAGATCTCGGCTTACATCTTGACTCAGAAAAGGTTGGTGACCTCTGTAGGCCTATTTTACATTCAGTAATTAGCAAGAGCAAGCCTGCTTCTTTCCTCGAATAGGATATTAGGACTGGAATAACAAATTCTACAAATAAATGTCAATTTCCTGCGATTTCACAAGAAGAGAATAACAGTGCCATGCGTAGACTATTACGCACAGGAACAGCTGAAAGAGAGAGGCTATAGAGATGTGGAGCATAAGTTAAATGCTAAATAAAATCTAGATATTAGGCCATTCATTAGCTAAATATTAGGGCTATAAATGTTTACCTGTAATAGTGCAGGAAAGGTTATGAAATGGCAGATATAGGCCATGGGTTCCTCTGAGGAATATGCAAAAAGCTCCACTATTGATTAGGCCTAATTTGTTTTACAAGAAAATTATTCTACCTAAGCTGAGCAATTGATTATTGTTAGTACACAATTATTGTCTAGGCTGTAAACTGCAGTAATGTAGGCTAATTTGAATAACCGCTCAAACATCCTTTTGAATGCATGTTTCATGCCAAAATAAGCACTGATTATACAACCATTTGGATCAGTTATGGGTTTATTCTCGACAGTTTACAAGGTCCAGAAAATTACATTAGTCCACTCATATGGTGTATTTTGTCAGGATGTATTGTATTTACAGATACCAAAGGAAAATAGGCTATATATGATAATGAGATGTGCTGTCTGTCGTGGATCATCAGTCTCCCAAGTTGTACTATAATTAATGTGGCCACCAGTATATTCAAAAAAGCCCATTAGGCTATATAGAATCCAGGATTGGCAACAGGTCTGAAATTAATATAATTAGTGTGAGTAGGGTTCCCCCAATACAATCTGTAGTAAAATAATTCATTTATATCAACAGAAATTCTCTAATTTAGGGTTCTCCTCAATCTACCAGCCTAATGGACCGAATTTTAGCTCGTAAATGACCTAGCAAATTCGATTAGCCTTTTTGCAGTTGAAATTATTAGATGTCTTTGTCTTTTTATTGTTCCATCACCTGCCGAATATGAACCTAAAAGGGCCCTAGCCTACTCTTTAAAAAAATTGACTTGGCCCGAGTGCTATTAGCAGGAACCCAGAGTAATATGATTCTGCCGGACTCAGGAAGAGCTCGGCCCACATGAAGCCCTCCCCGAGTCTGAGTTGATGCCGAGTCCCCCGAGTCTCAAACAGAATAGGCCCAAGCCCACCGTGTTGACTGGGATTATGTTTACTGTTAATATTTTGAAATAACACATATTTGTTTGATTGTATATACATCATATACACAGTCTTAGCAAGCGCTTTGGCAGCAATCTAAGCTTTTTTTTCTATATTATTTAACTAGCTAGGTCTGCAAATGTTAGCCTAGCTAGCTAGCATGAAGTGTAGGCGATATAAAAACATCTGTATAAACAGCTCTGGCTTAGTTTAGAAGAAAGACTGACGTATATTTTTTACCAGATAATTACTTTTTAATTACTTTTGATACACCATAGAAAAGATTTGTATAATTAGCTCCTTGTTCTATCTGTGCCTGTAGTGTACAGCAACTGCCATTACTGCAGTAGCAAAAAAACGGTAACAGTAATCTCTCTGCATTTCCACTGAAACGCTACACTTAACTTCAAAAAAACATTTCATCATCTGGAGAGTGCTCTCTCTCATGCACCAACTTTCCTGACAAATGTCATCATCTTGGCAACATTGAACCAATGTTAGACCACTCCCCTCTCATATCTCTGTTGTGTGTCTCTCCCTCTTCTTCTGTCTGTCTCCCTCACTATCCCCCTTTCTCTCTTTTGCATTGATCCTCCATATCAGATTTTATAGCTTGTGTTGTCAATGGCTCTATTGGTCTGTGTGACCGTGTGTTGTTATTTATGTCAACGTGGTCTGTAAATGTTGATTTATTTTTAACTCGAGACAAATTAGTGAATAAGACTAACAAAGTGGATTCGGCTGAACTCTCTCACTTTGACAGCTCCAAGTTCATCATAATAAAAAATTATATAATTTGTCTGACTCTTAAGGATGTAATAAATTCAATTCAACGTCCTTGAGTCAGAGTCAAGGAGTATGGGTATCTTGTTGGCACTAGGACCCAGCAAAAAATAATGACATATGGGAAGCCATGTAAGTCAGTGCTGGAGAACTTGCAGCAGAGAAGGGAAAATGATTCAGAGAGGGAGGGAATGAAAGAGACCACAAACAAAGAACAGAGACAGGGAAAGAACACAGGGAGGAGGGAGCGAGATAAAGATAGACAGAATGACGCGGGGAAGACTTGAGGAACAGGGCTGCAGCTGGAAAGAGTGACAGCTCAAGATCAAGAGGCTGATAGAGTGAGAGTGAAGGAGGAGCTCACTAAGAAGGAGGGAGGGAGGAGGAGGAGTCTTGAACAACAAGAGGAAGATTAAAAAAATCGCTTGGGAGAGAGAAAGGTCTACAAACAGAACCCGTCCAAACACAGCCATTACACTGGAGCAGCGTGTTGAGCTCAAGGAATATGGATTGAAGTCAAGACAAGTTGGAAATCTATCTGGGAACAGGACACCCTAATTAAACCGACAACCAAAGGAACAACTGCTATAGCAAACAGAGGGAGAGAAAGACAGACAGTGAGAGGGAGCAAGAGAAGAGTAAGAGAGTACAGGGCAGTGAACGAGTAAGGGAAAAAGAGTGGCTAGACAGAGGAGGGCAAAAGAAGAGAATTAATACCACCCACTGTGCCAATACCACACACAGAGTAAAATTGTTACGCACATACACACATTTAAAGACAGAAACCCTGCCTGTGCCACACACACAGTATTTATGTCTCACACATTGGCAATACCACACACACCGAATTTCTCAAACAAGTTTGCATGCAACATATGCAGTAAGTATTCGACACGCTGAAATCAAAACGTTTATATCAACAGAAAGGGAGAGGAACAAAGAAGATAAAGAGGCATGGAGAGACATTAGAGCGTCATATGGGTTGGTATTACTACGCACAGAGTGACATAGACAGACAAAACGCAACACAGTGGCATCACAGGGCCTCCACAGGAGCAGGAACTCTTCGAAAACTAACCTGAGGAACTATACTGCCAACTTAACCCCATAAAATAATTACCACAGAACTGAAGGCCGGTGAGTCTTCTACACTTTGACTACAATCCTGCCACCATTAACCAGCAGCAAAGCAGAGCAACTGTATTGAGGATCTATCATCTCCGTAGGATGGGTGCCTAAGACAGGCGAGCTGAAGAGCTGTGTCCCTGGAAGGAGCACTACCAGCCCTCCAGCCCCTCCCCACCATGCTGCCCCGGACGGCCCAGGGCAGGGGCACCTTAAGCAGGGTACAGGGGCTCCTGCTGCTGCCCCTCCTAATGTTGCTGCTGGTGACTTTTTGTGCTGCACAGAGCGAGAAGAGTCAGGAGAACCAGGGAGAGAATAACACTGGCAGTACGGAGAGCCCGGTACGTCTCTATTTTCACGCACACCATAACCAATACGTCTCTCACATGTACACACATAATCGCACATTAACACGTTTTTTTTCCTTCTCCAAATGGCAGTATGTGCCTGACTTGATGAATGACTGTTATGATGGGTATAAGGTAGTGAGTCAGATATAATTGCTGTGGTAAATATTATAATATTGCTGTTCAGTGTGAGGACCAAGTGGTTATAGTCCGTATGGTTTAAGGTGATATTTTTCAACATTCATAATAGTAGTAACTCATTGTAATTGCAGGAGACTGTCTCCTCAGATGTGGCCATCGTCAGTCCTCGTAACTCCTGGCTCGTCTTCAGACACAACTCCAACAAAGGAGAGAACAAGAAGACCAAACCCCCAAAGAGGGCATCTAAGGTGAGTAGATATACAATTGGAAACCCACACAGATCTACACAGTAGTCTAATACAAGCCTAGCTAACACAGGTACATTCACATTCTGGCTTATATAAGTACTGAACAAAAATAGAAACAACATGCAAAGATTTTACTAAGTTACAGTTCATATAAGGAAATCAGTCCATTGAAATAAATAAATTAGGCCCTAATCTATGGATTTCACATGACTGGGCAGTGGCGCAGCCATGGGTGGGCCTGGGAGGGCAGTGGCACAGCCATGGGTGGGCCTGGGAGGGCATAGGCCCACCCAATCAGAATGAGTTTTTCCCCACAAAAATACTTTATTACAGACATAAATTCTCCTTAGTTTCATCAGCTGTCTGGGTGGCTGGTCTCAAACGATGAATAAACCGGATGTGGAGGTCCTGGGCTGGCGTGATTACACGTGGTCTGCGGTTGTGAGGACATACTGCAAAATTCTCTAAAATGACGTTGGAGGCGGCTTATGGAAGAGAAATAAACATTAAATTCTCTGGCAACAGCTCTGGTGGACATTCCTGCAGTCAGCATGCCAATTGCACGCTCCCTCAAAACTTGAGACATCTGTGGTATTGTGTTGTGTGACAAAAGTGCACATTTTAGAGTGGCCTTTTATTGTCCCCAACACAAGGTCCACTTGTGGAATGATCATGCTGTTTAATCAGCTTCTTGCCAAAGAAGAAATACTCACAAATGGGGATGTAAACACATTTGAGCAATTACTTTTTGATAAATACATTTTTTGTGGGTATGGAACATTTCTGGGATCTTTTATTTCAGTTCTTGAAACATGTGCCCAACACTTGCATTTATATTTTTGTTCAGTATATATACAGTGTCTTCAGAAAGTATTCATACCCCTTGACTTATTCCACATTTTGTTGTGTTACATGTATTAAATATATTTTTTCTCACCTATTAAACACAATACACTATAATGACAAAGTGAAAACATGTTTTTAGAAATGTTAGCAAATCCATTGAAAATTAAATACAGAAATATAAAATGTACATAAGTATTCACACCCCTGATTCAATACATGTTAGAATCACCTTCGGCAGCGATTACAGCTGACAGTCTTTCTGGGTAAATCACTAAGAGCTTTGCACAACTCAATTGTACAATATTTGCACATTATTATTTTTACAATTCTTCAAGCTCTGTCAAGTTGGTTGTTGATCATTGCTAGACAGCCATTTTCAGCCATATATTTTCAAGCCGATTTAAGTAAAAACTGTAACAATGCAACTCAGGAACATTTAATGTCGTCTAGGTAAGCAATTTTAGTGTGTATTTGGCCTTGTGTTTTAGGTTACTGTCCTGCTGAAAGGTGAATTAATCTCCCAGTATCTGTTGGAAAGCAGACTGAACCAGGTTTTCCTTTAGGATTTAGCCTGTGCTCAGCTCTATTCTGTTTCTTTTTATCCTAAAAATATCCCTAGTCCTTGCTGATGACCATGCTTGAAAATATGAAGAGTGGTACTCAGTGATGTGTTGTGTTGGATTTGCCCCAAACATAAAACTTTGTATTCAGGACATTAAGTTAATTTCTCTGCTACATCGTCTGCAGTTTTACTTTCATGCCTTATTGCAAACAAGATGCATGTTCTGGAATATTTGAATTCTGTACAGGCTTCCTTCTTTTCACTCTGTCATTAAGGTTAGTATTGTGGATTATTTACAATGTTGTTGATCCGTCCTCAGTTCTCGTATCACAGCCATTAAACTTTTAAAGTCACCACGGCCTCATGGTAAAATCCCTGAGCGGTTTCCTTCCTCTCTAGTAACTGAGTTAGGAAGGACTCCTGTATCTTTGTCACGTCCTGGCCATAGATAGCTCTCTGGGTTATCTATGGGGTTTTGGGCCAGAACGTGACCAGGGGGGTTTTTGTTCTATGTTGTGTTTTCTATGTTGAGTTTTGTGTTGGTTCCCAATTAGTGTTGGTTCCCAACTCCTCGATTGGTTACGGTCTGTTGCGTTTCTTTATTGTTTTTGTACGTTTCACTTTGATTAAATATGTGGAACTCCAACCACGTTGCGCCTTGGTCCATTTCTGAGCACGATCGTGACAGAATAACCCACCAAACCAGGACCAAGCAGCGTGCACCCAGGGAGAAGCAGTTCTGGACCTGGGAGGAGATCATGGGGGGGCTGTGAGACCGTTCCTTGGCGGGAGTCGTCAAGGAAGAAGGGAGGACAACGCCGGGGTCCGAGGCCACAGCAACCCCAATATTTTTTGGGGGAGGGGCACATGGGGCTGTCGGACGAACAGAGAAGAGAGGGACGTCCAGTGTGCTCTCTCAGCCCGGTACGTCCAGTGTGCTCTCTCAGCCCGATACGTCCAGTGTGCTCTCTCAGCCCGGGACGTCCAGTGTGCTCTCTCAGCCCGGGACGTCCTGTGCCAGCTCCTTGCACTTGCCCTGAAGAGAGTGTAAGCAGTTCGGTGAGACCTGTGCTGGAATGGAGGAATATAAAAGGAGTTTTGGGAAGGATGTAAGAGAGGTACGTCCTGTGCCAGCTCTCCGCACTCGCCCAGAGGTGCGTGAGACCAGCCCGGTGCGTCCAGTGCCAGCTCCCCGCACTCGCCCAGAGGTGCGTGAGACCAGCTCGGTGCGTCCAGTGCCAGCTCCACGCACCAGACTTGCAGTGCGCCTCTCCAGTCCGGTGCGTCCAGTGCCAGCTCCCAGCACTCGCCCAGAGGTGCGTGAGACCAGCCCAGTACGTCCTGTTCCGGCTCCACGCACCAGGCCTCCAGGGTGTCGTCCCAGCCCAGTACGTCCTGTTCCGGCTCCACGCACCGGGCCTCCAGTGCGTCTTCTCGGGCCGGTACGGCCCGCACCGGAGCCACCACCGACACAGAAGGCCCACCAAACCCCCCCGTTGACTGTTGGTTGCGGACGGAGTCCGCACCTTTGGGGGGGGGAGGGGGAGGGGGGTGTACTGTCACGTCCTCTGGGTTATCTATGGGGTTTTCGGCCAGGACGTGACCAGGGGGGTTTTTGGTCTATGTTGTGTTTTCTATGTTGAGTTTTGTGTTGGTTCCCAATTAGAGGCAGCTGTTAGTCATTGCCTCTAATTGGGAATCCTATTTAGTTTGTTCCCTTCCCCACCTGCCTTTGTGGGTTATTGTTTTGAGTTAGTGCATGTGTTTGCACTCCTCGATTGGTTACGGTCTGTTCCATTTCTTTATTGTTTTTGTACGTTTCACTTTGATTAAATATGTGGAACTCCAACCACGTTGCGCCTTGGTCCATTTCTTCAGAACACCGTGACAATCTTTGTAGTGACTGGGTGTATTGATAGACCATCCAAAGCGTAATTTATAACTTCACCATACTCAAAGGGATATTCAACTCCTGCACTTATTTAGGCTTGTCATTAGAAAGGGGTTGAATAGTTATTGGTTTGACATTTCAGCTTTTCATTTTTTATTAATTTGTATGAATTTTGAAAAAATGTTGTGTAGGCCAGTGACCTGAAATCTCAATTTAATCAATTTTAATTTCAGGCTGTAACACAAAATGTGTAAAAAAGTCAAGGGTTTGAATACTTTCTGAAGGTACTGTAGGCTTAATCTATATACGTTTAAATATGTATACTGCTAAGCGGGTACGAAGGTAACATAAGCGAAAACATGTGAAATGGGTTCAAAGAAGCTAATGTTAGGCTAACACGTCAAAAGTCAGACCAGGTAATCATTTTGTAAAGCTGAAGTGTTTAAAATGTATTGGTAATTTCTAATTGCGCCGACATATGCAGCGTTTACCGTGAATACAGTCTCCACTAAAATGGGAACATTGCCTTAAAATTTGAATCACGCTGTAAAGCTGAACTTCAGCATGGTGGATTGAATAGAGCCCCTAGTGTCAACACAGTTGAATAAATACTGAACAGTACAGTCACCTAGGCTATGTGTGGGTTACCCTGGATTTACAGTTAGCAGCAGGTGTATTGCTAACAGCTATAAAATATACAGTACATGCGTGCAGCATTAAAAAGATGGATACAGGTTAGTTTATATAACGACATGGATATTTAAATATAGGTTTTTGATAATTAAGTGTAGCCTATGTATTTACATGGTAGTTAAGGTATGTACAATGTAATCACTAGGTACATATTATTACATATGTATTATAACTGCACAATATCAAGGATTTGGACATACACTCTCAATGAAGACAACTGAATGCTGGTGAGCGAATGGGTCTAGAGTAGATACACTGTCTTTGCTGTTCATTTCATCCATTGTAAGTCAAGGTAGATCTCCTCACGTTTCACCTTAGTTGAAATTAAAATACACATGCAATAGGAGGGGTCTGAGCATTGTTAGTTTAGGGCGCCCACTCAGGAAGAAGTAAGGCATCTCTGCTATCTTGTGTTAGATGGTGGGAGTGATAGATTGCTTAATTGTAACAGGTGCCAATTCAACCAAGTTGTCAAAATGATGGGCAATGATTTAAATAAAAAAGAGTGGCTAGGTATACTGCATTTCATCTGGATTTGATGATGGAAATGTATAGTCTTAGCATCCCTTGTTTCCTTTTTATCCTGATCCATCGAGAATAACTGTAACCAATCCATTTTAGATGTAGACACCTTTTATTCCTGTTTGTCTGAACTCTTTGAGGACTGATCATCGAGGACTGGTTTCATCATTTATTTTTGTCTCTGTCTGTAGCATGGTCTACCGGGCCCCCCCGGACCACCAGGCCCCCAAGGGCCACCCGGCCCCCCCGCCCCCCTGTTACCTCAGCAGGAAGAGCTGATGCAGGAGTTCCAGCTACGACTGAGAGGTACGTAAGAACAGACCAATGGCAGACTCTGAAATTAACGGACAGACCTGGATCTCAACCAGTTTTTGGTCTCCACTAGGCTACAATGTAGTGTCATGTGTAAGCTCCAAATGTTTTTCAATCATGGCCTGGGGTGGTCTAGCAATTACAGGCCTATCGTGTTGATCGTGTCGATTCTGGCCCACGCCCTTCTGGCACAAAGAACTCAAGCCTCCTGGATGTAGACCAACCAGTGCCTCCACTACACCAAAGCCAGTTTGACTGCAAGAAGCCCCCGATTGCCGACATCATAGTTCCTCTCCTCTGGAGTGAGACGCCTGGAGAAGAAGGCACAGGGATGAAGCTTTAGGTCTTTCGCCGAGCGCTGAGACAGAACCGCCTCCACACCAAAGTCAGAGGCATCCACCTCTACCACGAAGGGAAGAGAAGGATCCACATGAACGAGAATGGGTGCAGAAGAAAACTGACATTTCAGGTCCTGGAACGCCTTCTCAGCAGCAGGGGTCCAGCATACATGCCCAGCCGAGGCCTTGGTGAGCGCCGCCACAGCACTAAAGTTTCTCACAAATCTCCGGTAGAAATTAGAAAAAAAAAAAGAAAAAAAACGCTGAACTTGCTTGACCGTGCTGGGTCGCGGCCAGTTGACCACCGCTCCTACCTTTTGGGAGTCCATGAGTACACAGCCCTGAGACACGATATACCCCAGGAAGGAGATCTGAAGAACGTGAAACTCACACTTTTCGGGCTTCACAAACAATTGATGAGCGAGGAGTCTTTGAAGAACCTGGCGGACATGTTGGACGTGTTCAACCATGGACTTGGAGAAGATGAGGATGTCATCCAGGTACACAAACACAAACTGGTGAAGGAAGTCTCGCAGCACATCATTAACCAGGGCCTGGAAAATGCCTGGAGCATTAGTAAGTCCAAACGGCATGACCCGGTTCTCATAATGTCCATTAGAAGTGTTGAACGCTGTTTTCCACTCGTCTCCCTGTCTGATGCGCACCAGATGGTACGCGTTCCGTAAATCCAATTTAGAGAGAACTGTAGCTTCCTGGAGTCTCTCAAAAGCTGATGACATAAGAGGAAGGGGGTAACGGTTCTGGTAATGTTATTTAAACCCCATAATCAATACAGGATCATAATCCCCCATCCTTCTTCCAAACAAAGAAAAAAACGGCTCCTGCAGGTGAAGTGGACGGCCGAATAAAATCAGCCGCCAGCACCTCCTCAATATAACTGTTCATGGCTGCAGTCTCTGGACCTGAGAGAGGAGTGGTTCCAGACAGGAGGTCGATGGCACAATCGTAGGGCCTGTGAGGAGGTAGTTTGCTGGCCCTTTGTTTGCTGAAGACCTGACCCAAATCCCAGTAATCCCAAGGTACGCGGGAAAGATCAGGCTTGTCATTCCCAGCCAGAGGAACAGGATCGGAAGTCTCCAGACGAGCAGGACTGGAAAGGTGTGGAGAGAGTTGCTGGCAGGTGAACTGGCATGAAGGATTCCAAGGCCAGTCAATTTGAGGATTTTGGGTGGAAAGCCATGGATGTCCAAGAACCAGGGGAAGCTCAGGAGAGTCCACCAGACGTAACTGGATAAGCTCCACATGGTCATCCAGAACTCATAGCTGCATAGACATGGTGAGGTGCTTCACCTTCCCAGACCCTAGGGGTTGACCATCCAGCGCAGTGACCGACAACGGAGTGTCCAGCTTAGTGAGTGGCAGCCTCTGTTGGCGAGCTAATGTGCGATCCAGAAAACAGCCGGGAGCCCCAGAGTCTATGAAAGCAGGAATGTCCAACTGTCCATTGTCCCACCGCAGGTTTACCGGAAGCAAGGTGCGTACCGTATCAGCCGCAGGAGACTGTATCTGACTCTCCAGAGCGGAAAGTCTGGTGCCTCCCAATTGCATCGGCTCCACTGAAGGATATGAAAGAGAACCATAGCCGAATTGAGAATCCTGACGGGGTACAGGACAAGCAGGCCCAGCATACGGTAGTGGAACAAATTAAGAATAGACTCCCTCAGCGGGGCCCAAAACTTGGAACCAACTCAGAACCCCTCCATCCTCTCATGACGATGTTCCCGAAGCCGGTTGTCAATCCGAATGGCCAGAACGATAAGCTCCTCCAGAGTGTCAGGGTTGTCCTGGGAAACCAGTTCGTCCTTGAGAACCTCGCTGAGACCATTCAGAAAGACTAAGTGAAGTGCCTCTATATTCCAACCACTCTCAACGGCGAGTGTCCGAAAGTCAATGGCGTGATCAGCTACGCTCTGGCTGCCCTGCCAAAGTGTAATGAGTCTTTCTTTCTAATCTCCTGGGTGAAGCTTTGCCAATTGAAACAAATGTCTGATTGCTGCTCCCAGATGGCCGTGGCCCAGGCCAGAGCCCATCCTGAGAGCAAGGAGATGAGATATGCCACTCTGGAATGCTCAGTGGGAAACGTTGATGCCTGCAGCTCGAAGACCAGCTAACATTGGAACAGAAACCCATGACACCTCCCAGGATGCCCCTCATAGTGCTCCAGTGCTGGGAGATGAGGCTCCCGAGGGGAGTAAGATGATGAGCTGGTAGGAAGTGGAGGGTTAAATACCGCCACAGGTGCAGCAGCAGTTGCTCTCGTCTGTCCCGTCTGCAGAGTGAACACAAGAGTTCCTAAATCCTCCGACAATGTCTTCAGCCGCGCCTCATGATGACCAATCACTGTACCATGGTGAGTGAGAGCCGACCGTAAGTGGTGGAGCTCGGAGTGTCCCTCGGACGACGGAAAAATCTCTGCTGGGTCCATTTTGTGGCTCAGGTCTACTGTGACAATGGTGCTCAGACCCAGGCACAGAGAAACATAGCAGGCAGAGGTAACGGTAAATCCAGAATATTTACTTAAGGTCTTCATAGCAAAACAACAAAGCAAGGGCACACGAGAACACTGAACTAAACATGAGACCTGAGCAACTGGCACAGTCCACAGAGTGCAGGTGATCCCATCCAGCAGGTGATCCTAATAAGCCCAATCAGGGTCACCTGGATACTAGAAGTAACCCAAGGGTGCTCTCCAGCGGCAACCTCAGGTAGTACACTCAAGGGAGAAAACCTGACCTGTGACAATAATGAAAGGTGTGAAAACCGATAATAGGCTACTTTGTTTCCGTGGCTGATTTGGGCCATCAGTTGATTGACAGATGTAGGCCTACTGTAGAACGATAAACTTTCCTCCATTGTAAATGCTCATCCACATTTTATAGTTAGGCTATGTATAATTTATCATTATAGTTCTGGTCTTTGGTGTGGATTTAAAGCCTGTATTGTGTGGATTTAATATTCAATTTCACAAAGCTGTCAAGATATGTATTAATTTGAGCCTATCAAAAGATGATTTTGTTGCGCTGAGACACTTTTCTTTGATGTGTAAATTTATCAAATGTATCAATGTTTGACGGTGGGGATGGTATTCTTGGGGTCATAGGCAGCATTCCTCCTCCTCCAAACACGGCGAGTTGAGTTGATGCCAAAGAGCTCCATTTTGGTCTCATCTGACCACAACACTTTCACCCAGTTGTCCTCTGAATCATTCAGATGTTCATTGGCAAACTTCAGACGGGCATGTATATGTGCTTTCTTGAGCAGGGGGACCTTGCGGGTGCTGCAGGATTTCAGTCCTTCACGGCGTAGTGTGTTACCAATTGTTTTCTTGGTGACTATGGTCCCAGCTGCCTTGAGATCATTGACNGTCTTGTAGCCCATTCCAGCCTTGTGTAGGTCTACAATCTTGTCCCTGACATCCTTGGAGAGCTCTTTGGTCTTGGCCATGGTGGAGAGTTTGGAATCTGATTGATTGATTGCTTCTGTGGACAGGTGTCTTTTATACAGGTAACAAACTGAGATTAGGAGCACTCCCTTTAAGAGTGTGCTCCTAATCTCAGCTCGTTACCTGTATAAAAGACACCTGGGAGCCAGAAATCTTTCTGATTGAGAGGGGGTCAAATACTTATTTCCCTCATTAAAATGCTAATCAATTTATAACATTTTTCACATGCGTTTTTCTAGATTTTTTTGTTGTTATTCTGTCTCTCACTATTCAAATAAAACCTACCTTTAAAATAATAGACTGATAATTTCTTTGTCAGTGGGCAAACGTACAAAATCAGCAGGGGATCAAATACTTTTTTCCCTCACTGTACATATAAATATATGGATGAGCGATGGCTGACCGGCATAGACAAGATGCAGTAGATGGTATAGAGTACAGTATATACATATGAGATGAGTAATGTAGGATATGTAAACATTATATAAATGGCATCGTTTAAAGTGGCTAGTGATACATTTATTACATCCACATTTTAATTATTAAAGTGGCTAGAGATTTGAGTCGATGGCCGAACGGCACAAGCAAGATTCAGTAGATGGTATACAGTACAGTGTATACATTTGATATGAGTAATATGGATATGTAAACATTATATACAAAATTCGTTAAAGTGGCTAGTGATACATTTGTTACATCCAATTTTCTATTATTTAAAGTGGTTAGAGATTTAAGTCAGTATGTTGGCAGCAGCCACTCAATGTTAGTGATGGCTGTTTAACAGTCTGATGGCCTTGAGATAGAAGCTGTTTTTCAGTCTCTCGGTCCCAGCTTTGATGCACCTGTACTGACCTCGCCTTCTGGATGATAGTGGGGTGAACAGGCAGTGGCTTGGGTGGTTGTTGTCCTTGATGATCTTCTTGGCCTTCCTGTGACATCGGGTGGTGTAGGTGTCCTAGAGTGCATGAAGTTTAGCGTCTGGAGAGCCTTACGGTTGTGGGCGGAGCAGTTGCCGTACCGTGATACAGCCCGACAGGATGCTCTCGATTGTGCATCTGTAGAAGTTTGTGAGTGTTTTTGGTGACAAGCCAAATTTCTTCAGCCTCCTGAGGTTGAAGAGGTGCTGTTGCGCCTTCTTCACCACGCTGTCTGTGTGGGTGGACCATTTCAGTTTGTCTGTGGTGTGTACGCCGAGGAACTTAAAACTTTCCACCTTCTCCACTACTGTCCCGTTGATGTGGATAGGGGGGTGCTCCCTCTGCTGTTTCCTGAAGTCTACGATCATCTACTCAGTTTTGTTGACGTTGATGAGGGGTTATTTTCCTGACACCACACTCCGAGGGCTCTCACCTCCTCCCTGTAGGCCGTCTCGCCGTTGTTGGTAATCAAGCCTACCACTGTAGTGTCGTCAGCAAACTTGATGATTGAGTTGGAGGTGTGCTTGGCCACGCAGTCATGGGTGAACAGGGAGTACAGGAGAGGGCTGAGAACGCACCCTTGTGGGGCCCCAGTGTTGAGGATCAGCGGGGTGGAAATGTTGTTTCCTACCCTCACCACCAGGGGCCGTCCCGTCAGGAAGTCCAGGAACCAGTTGCACAGGGCTGGGTCGAGACCTAGGGTCTCGAGCTTAATGACGAGTTTGGAGGGTACTATGGTGTTAAATGCTGAGCTGTAGTCGATGAACAGCATTCTTACATAGGTAATTCTCTTGTCCAGATGGGTTAGGGCAGTGTGCAGTGTGATTGCGATTGCGTCGTCTGTGGACCTATTGGGACGGTAAGCAAATTGGAGTGGGTCTAGGATGTCTGGTAGGATGGAGGTGATATGATCCTTGACTAGTCTCTCAAAGCACTTCATAATGATGGGGCGATAGTCATTTAGCTCAGTTACCTTTAGCTTTCTTGGGAACAGGATTAATGGTGGCCCTCTTGAAGCATGTGGGAACAGCAGACTGGGATAAGGATTGATGAAATATGATTAAATAGCTACACTGTTCATTTTCAGTCATGTTTCCGGTCGCCTTACCCTGATTAAAAGCAGTGGTTTGCGCTTTCAGTTTTGCGCGAATGCTGCCATCAATCCACGGTTTCTGGTTGGGGAAGGTTTTAATAGTTGCTGTGGGTACAACATCACCGATGCACTTGCTAATAAACTCGCTCACCGAATCAGCGTATACATCAATGTTGTTGTCTGAGGCTATCCGGAACATATCTCAGTCCACGTGATCGAAGCAATCTTGAAGCGTGAAATCTGATTGGTCGGACCAGTGTTGAACAGACCTGAGCACGGGTGTTTCCGGTTTTAGTTTCTGTCTGTAGTCTGGGAGCAACAAAATGGAGTCGTGGTCAGATTTGCCGAAAGGGGGGCGGGGAATGGTTTTGTATGCGTCGCAGAAGTTAGAATAACAATGATCCAGGATTTTCTCGGCCCGGGTTGCACATTCGATATGCTGATAAAATGATGTGTTTGTGTTTATGTCCAGACGCTGTCCCAGGCGCCAGGAGCAACGGGCTCAGGTTATCCTGCCTCTCGCCCGTCCATAAAGGGTTCTCCGTATCCTGTGAAGCGTGGGAGCCGTCAGATTTTCTAGACCTCATCACCAGCCATGATTTTGGGCAGCTCTAGGTGCAAAAACAATGTCCTATCCCGTGGCGCGAGTAAATTACATTACTAAGCTGCTCCCGAATGTACTACGTCGGGACATGGAAATTGATTCTATCGTAGTCCATGTGGGTTTTAATGACATTATGAAAGGCAGCTCTGAACAGTTGAAACTGGGTTTTAAAAAGCTGATTGACTTTCTGCTAGACACTAATAAAAGAGCCATCATATCTGGCCCTGTGCCCTCTCTGAATTGTGGCATTGAACACTTTAGCAGGATTCTTTCTCTCCACAACTGGCTACGTGATTATTGCAGCTCAATGAGTGTAACTTTTGTTGACAATTTTGATACCTTTTGGAAACAAAACACGTTTTATAAGGAAGATGGGATCCACCCAAATAATTTGGGTACCTGGAAACTTTCACAGCATTATAAGGCTACGTTGAGACAATGACTTATCAATGACCCAAGCCCAGCTCAGTTAATCCCTACAATTGTGACGCTGAGTTGTCATAATGCTTAAGCAAATGTACATTATACCAGGGGTGTTGGTAGACACAATGTAAGTAACCTAATATGTCTTTCTAACTGCCCTGAATGCCTCTGTTGATCCTACAGCTATTGTATGCAGTAATCATGTGCCTATGAACCAGATTTATACTGTTAACACTGAGGCGGTGTGCCCTAGTAGGAAGTCCACTATGTGCAGCTCACCCTGCACTAACATAAATAACATAATAAGCTTCCCAGTAAAGCAATGGAAACAAGTAAGCATCCCAGAAGTAAAATGCTCAAAATAGCCCACGATAACATATGTAGCTTAAGAAACAAGGTTCATGAAATCAATAATTTGCCAGTAACAGCTATTCTGACTATCTCTGAAACTCACTTAGATAATACCTTTGATACAGTGGTAGCAATACAAGGTTATAACATTTACAAAAAAGACTGGGTGATTTAAATATTGACTGGCTTTCATCAAGCTGCCCACTCAAGAAAAAACTGCAAACTGTAACCCGTGCCTGTAACCTGGTTCAGGTTATCAGTCAACCTACCAGGGTAGTTACAAACAGCACAGGAATGAAATTATCAACATGTATTTATCACATCTTTACTAATGCTGCAGGAATTACCTTGAAAGAAGTATCCAGATCCATCAGATGTAGTGATCACAATATAGTAGCCATATCTAGGAAAACCATAGTTCCAAAGGCTGGGCCTATTATAGTGTATATGAGGTCATACAATAAGTTTTGTAGTGATTCCTATGTTGATGATGTGATGTAAAGAATATTTGTTGGTCTGCGTTGTGTTAATAGGAGCAAACAGACACTGCACTTGACACATTTATGAAATTGCTTATTCCAGTTACTAATAAGCATGCACCCATTAAGAACATGATTATAAAAGCTGTTAAATCCCTGTGGATTGATGAGGAATTGAAAAATGGTATGGTTGAGAGGGATGAGGCAAAAGGAATGGCAAATAAGTCTGACTGCACAACCGATTGGCAAACATATTTCAAACAGAGAAATTATGTGACTAAACTGTATAAAAAGAAGAAACTACACCATCAAATAAAGATAAATTACATAAAGAATAATAAAAACTTTGGAGCACCATAAATGACATTTTGGGAAAAAGGCAAACTCGGCCCCGTCATTCATTGAATCAGATGGCTCATTCATCACAAAACCGACTGATATTGCCAACTACTTTAGTTGTTGGCAAGATTAGCAAATGTAGGCATGACATGCCAGCAACAAACACTGACACTACACATCCAAGTATATCTGACCAAATTATGATTTTTTTGTTTTTGTTGAGCAAGTTGAGGTGAAAACTGCTTGGAGTAATCCTGGATTGTAAACTGTCATGGTCAAAACATATTGATACAACAGTAGCTAAGATGGGGAGAAGTCTGTCCATAATAAAGCGTTGCTTTACCTTCTTAACAGGACTATCAACAAGGCAGTTCCTACAGGCGGGTCACTACTTCACAGGAGAGCCATTTGAACGTAAACCTTCTCGAACATGTGAACTTTCATGTGCCTTAATAACAAACTTGTATGCCATCTGTAAATACAAATAAAATAGTTAAATCCCGAGTCTAGTTGGTATAGCCACATAAAAAGACACCAACCTTCCCGCTAGCCATGGTTGGCTGAGATAATGAGTGGGCTGGACATGCCGAGAGATGAGTTTGGATTGGTCTGCCACACTTCTGTCTATTTGAGCTGGTCAGTAGGTAATCCTGTCTAACGCAGCTTTTTTTATGTATCATGCATTAAAACTGCTTTAGTGTTGCTCTCGACTTTCTGGAGGACTGAGTTTTGAAATCAGTGGAATTCGAGTATGATAGCTAAGGAGATGGAGAAAACACCTGTCTCCGGATTACATCTTCAAACTAAGGGCAACCATGGCATCCGACAGGAGACACGTCCATCCATGAATGATGTATATGGGTAAGATAGTCTACCTAGCTACATTTTCAGATATTACGCTTTTCTAATTTTGACAGAAAGAGCAATTTTCTTGTCTAGCTATATCCTAATGTTAGCTAGCTAACATTGAACCTGGTTGGTTAGCTACCTGCAGATTCATGCAGGGTAGTAACATCATGAGTTGTGATTATGGTTCATTGTTTACCATTGCTAATTTTAGCTGGCTAGCTCACTAGCTAACGTTACATGTATGACCTTATTATTCGTATCTCAGAGCCATTTGCTTAGCTAGCTATATTCTAATGTTAGCTAGCTAACATTGAACCTGGTTGGTTAGTTACCTGCAGATGCATGAAGGGTAGTAACGTCATGAGTTAAGATCATGGTTCATTGTTTACCTAGCTAGCTAACATTAGCTGGCTGGCTTGCTAGCTAAAGTTACATGTATGACCTTATTATTCGTATCTCAGAGCCATTTGCTTGGCTAGCTATAGCCTAATGTTAGCTAGCTAACATTGAACCTGGTTGGTTAGCAACCTGCAGATTCAAGCTGGGTAGTAACGTCATGAGATGTGATTATGGTTCATTGTTTACCTAGCTAGCTAGCTACATGTCTTAACAAAAGACTCCGCTATGCAAGTAACCATTTCGGGTGCGTTTGTAAATTCAATCTGGCCATCTACTCTGATTTCGGAGCACTCTCGTCTCAGTGTGCAAGAGCGCAGAATAACTTATGAACTCTCAACACCCGTTGAATATGACTGGTGTCAGTAAACGTAGGCAAAAAAGCGTAATTAAATTGTTGCCAGCACAGTTACAGTCACCAATGCTCTGGATAACATGAAAACAGCCTAACCAGCTCTGCTAGGGCGATTTAAAATGGTTAGAGTGGAGTGTTCTCACATTATGTGTCTGGAAGTAGCTAGCAAGCTAGCCAATGTTAGTCAGTTATCTTGGGTGTTTGACTGCCATTGTGAGGTCAGAACTTTCGTTTGGATCAACCCTACTCATCTGCCAGCGCGTCCGGTGTGAGCTCTGAACTCTCCGAGAGGACACGTTTTGAATTTCCGAACAGACAATCTGACAGCACAGTTGCAGTCACCAACGTCCTGGATAACATAACAGCCTAACCAGCTCTGCTAGGGCGAGTAATGTTCAGTGAGCTGTTCTGCCATTTGTGTCTGGAAGTAGCTAGCAAGTTAGCTTTGTTGCTTGACTTCTGTTGTTAGTACAGAGCGCTCGGATCAACCCTTAAAGAGATGGGTGGGGCTAAAGCTTAAGAGTGTGTGAACGATGCTGAATGGGTGTAGACAAAGAAGGGCTCTCCAGTAGTAGTACCAAAAGATTCAAAGGCCATTTTCTCAAAAGTGAGTTTACAAGTTTATCAACTTTCAAAGCAACATTACTTTCCCATTGTTCCTCAGCTGTAGTGTATGATATGCCATTATGTAGCTCTGAGTCTCTACATTTTATCTAATGTAAAATACACAATTTCAAATGTTTCTACATAAGACCGATTTGAGCCGGTCTGTCACATTTATGAGAGGTATTGACATGTTGAATGCACCGAGCTGTCTGTTTGAACAACTGGAACACAGCTCAGACACCCATGCATACCCCACAAAACATGCCACAAGAGGTCTCTTCACAGTCCCCAAGTCCAAAACAGACTATGGGAGGCGCACAGTACTACATAGAGCCATGACTACTCTATTCCACATCAAGTAACTGATGCAAGCAGTAAAATTAGATTTTAAAAAACAAATAAAAATACACCTTATGGAACAGTGGGGACTGTGAAGCAACACAACCATAGGCACAGATCCATGCGTACACACACACAATAATATAAGCACTATACACACACGTGCACATGGATTTGGTATTGTAGATATGTGGTAGTGGTGGAGTAGTGGCCTGAGGGCACAGTGTGTTGTGAATGTATTGTAATGTTTTTAAAATTGTATAACTGCCTTAATTTTGCTGCTAATGGGGATCCAGAATAAATACAAATACAAACAGCATCATCTAGAGTAGCACCTTGGTGTAGCCGGAGGACAGCTATTTTGCGACTAAGGAGTATTTTTCTTCGCTAATACAGGAGTAATAAAGGCCTAGTTCACACATTTTGTAGCTTAATTTATTTTATAGGCTAGGTTGTAGCAACATCATGATGGGTATAGGGCAAATTAAAGTATTTGAACTGGGTGAATGGAATGTGAATGACAGTCATCCAATATTTTGTAATAGAAATAAGGCCATGCTATTAAAAAAAAATAGATACTCCTCCCTAATCCTAAATGACACCAAAGTTGGGAATCAGTGGCCGCTGAGAACGTTCATAACAATGGAGTGACTCGACCATGAAATCCATAAAAAGGTATCAATTCGATATTGAAGCAAAACCACACCCGACACTAAAGCAGAACCCACAGTGCTAGTTGTTTGAATCAGAGATAAAGATTGTTTATATTTTGCAACAGGATTATTGAATTATGACTTATATCTTGATTATCGAAAGCAACCAGAGCTTGAAAATTGTCATCTGATATGAAAAATAATTGCCATAACCCTAAGATACTGCAAACAATATATGGAATACATACTCTGCGGTGCATGCAGTATATTCACACTACAAACACAGCATAACTCAGTACATGCTGCATAACAATGCACAGCCACTACATTTTCTGTATTGATTACAGTTGGTCTTTCTAAACAATGTGGGTGAATGTAGGCAAAAAAAAAATTGAAATGTTGGGGAGGCTGCTTGTCTGATTGTGGGCTGGCCTGATCCCTTAATAGAGGTAATTTTCCGGAACGTGGATGTGACTTGGCTGGGCCATAGAATTCCTCGGATTCCTCCAGACTCGCTAGTGTGTCTTTGTTACTTTGTGTGTGTGCTCGTGCGTGAGTACGTGTGAATGAGGTATTTGTGCATGTGCGTATGTTTCCAGTTGACATTTGTGTGTTTGTAATAACTGTCCGTGTGTGGAATGAGAGTTGGCAGGCTGCCATGTGAGTAGACACGGGTCTGTTTGTGCTCTCTGGGAACTGCAGGCTGTTCTCACAGCCCTCTAAAACATAAAGACTTCTATTCACACAGCCAAGCAGGGTGGCGCCGTACACACACTCTCGCAGACACGCTACAGACACTAGCACACAAACTAAAACATACTCTTTAACACTTAAACTCACACACACTGCTGATATTCAAACAAATGTATATTCACACCACTAGTGTACCACACACACCCACAGACCTTCTGGAGGTCGCCCCCCCCCCCCCCCTTTAAAACTGCAACATTTTTTCTCAGCTTTAAAAATGCAAAATCCTCTCTAGAGATAAATCAGATCATGCCTGAACAGTTGGGAGTTGTAGTTTCCAACAGGCCAATGTTCTATATAGTTTAGTGCACAAAATGTGATAATTAATTACAATAGCCATAATCAATTGCGCGGCTACTTGTCCGGTCTGTTTCTTTTATCCCTGCTACGTAAGGGACAGAAGAATGCGGAATCAAGAGGGGATGCATAGAAAGCAGTTTCTTTGAGGTATCTCTACCTGAGTGATTGATAGTTGGTATTCAGCAGTCATAAAAGTATGCCTTATTTTGATTTTGTCAGACAGCATAGGCAGCATCTCTATAGAGATGGGATGATGACTTGGAATAAAATAATAAAGTCATAAAATAAAACAAATCTAATGTACACACATATTTTATTAAAGTAAGGTAATATGAATAACTGTTAATAAGTGATAAGCAGTCATGGGCAGTCACTACCATCATGGGACTTGTATTCATTGTTTTATTCTGTGTTACAGCATTTAACCCACAATGCATAGTGAATTTAATGTAAAAAATATATATATTTTAATAGAAATCGTGTATTTTTATTGTTTTATATATATATATATATATAATTGAACCAAAACTGAACCAACCTCAAAAAGTACTAATCACTCAGCACTATAAGAGATTAGCTATATAAAAATGTGTAGAATTGCAGGAAATTTGCTTTAAAACAGCAACATTTTCTCTCAGCCTGATGGCAAAATGTGTAGAATAGCATGAAACTGCACATTTTTCTCTTTGCCCCATGGTTTAGGCTAAAGGGGGGCGGGGCTCTTGTGAGGGGGGGTCTCATGAAACTGCAGTACCCCACTGATTTGCACACATCCACACAGAACAATCTCAAATATATTTATATTAGGCATGCACACGGCACATGGCACTCTCAGATTCTTAATTCAAAAAGTAATGTAAGACAGCACCTCTCACACACCACTACTCAAGCATATATTCTTTAAGAATATAAACAATACAAAAACAATTCCGTCTTTCACTTCAGAACCTGATTATTCTGACACTCACTCCCTCAATCCACATGAATCTCACTCATCTCCCCATTACAGAAAACTCATACAGTACCAACAATCTAAATCTATCAAAGCCTGGACTGTTCAAATACTTTGACAATGCATCCTTTCCTTCTTTACTTCCTTGAAGGTGTTCACCTATCCAGTCATTGATATGCCATGACTGGGTAGGTGAAAGCCATGAATAGTCTCTGTGTGCATCTCAAATAGCACCCTATTCCCTATATAGTGCACACTACTTTCGAACAAAGCCCTATGGGTCCTGATCAAAAGTAGTGCACTAATGAATTGAGGGGAATCTGTCTCGGTCTCTCTTAAAAATAAAAAATAGGTAAATTGATCACAGGAACTCTCTCCCTCTATCTCAGAGATGGCGGGTGGTCCCTGTCTTCTCTGTGAGCGACCTCCCCGTGTGGCCACCGCCTTCCACTGCCGCCTGCACCACCCCCTCACCGTGCCCCGCCGCAGTCTGCTAGAGCTGCAGCCATTCAGCAGTGTGAGTGAATCGCTCATACACACACACACACACATATCCACACACACTCAAACACGCATAAATATGCCAACACAGGCACACTCACAAACACACATGCATGTGGTTACAGACACAACTCACTGGAGCCCCAGGCCTTCAGCTGTATGAGTAGACACACACGCTACAATAAACTCAAGCACGTGCACACACATGCACAGTAAAATTACATAATCAGATATTAGAACACCTTCTATCCCTCCAAAAGCATGGGAAAAAATGGCTAAATATGACTTGGCTTATATGGTTTATATTTTAGTAAAGGCAGTATCACTTGATCATTGACTTTTGTCTCCCTGTGTCACCCCTCCAGGTCTCAGACACTGAGCAGAGCCTCCAGAGAGGCCAGGGATTCAACTCTAGCAGTGGCCGCTACACGGCTCCCGTCTCCGGGTTCTACCAACTCACCGCCAGCCTTCTCATAGGTGAGACTTCCACACCGGCCCATACCAAAGTGTTAAATTATGGGGGTGAGGGGGTTTGCAGTACATTGGGGCTGAATTGATTCCCATACCACAAAAAGAGGTAGGGTGAGGAAGAGGTTCAAGAGGGAGGACAAATAGATAGAAAACAGAGATATAACGAGGGGAAGAAGAGTGGTTAGACAAGGAAATTAGGAAGATGGGAGTGGTTAGGGAGTGATAGAGAGGGGAATGGATAGACAGAGAGAGGAGACTATCAAGGAAAGAAGAAAAAAGATGGGAAACCATACAAAATAATGGTTTGTACAAACAAACGCATCTCCACAACAGATCAAATACAAATCAACATTACAATAACTCCATAGCAATATACAGAACATATTTTCCTCTAAGTAGCTTTTCCCTCCTAACCTAGAAATATGTCTGACCTTATTTTTTGACTGCAAGAGGCCAAGTGGAGAAGTGAAGGTGGCAGCCAGGCAAAAAACGGTTTGAACGTTTTGGGTGTGTCATTGGCTTACACCAATCGGAAGTGGCCTATGCACTGCCCTGGCCAATCAGTGTCAGATGTTGAGAAGATAAGGCCTGGCCAGTTCTGAGGAACAGGGGTGGGGTCTTTCCTCAGAAAGTCCACCCAAAGGGAAACCACCCCACACCACCACTGCAATGTGTGTGCCTCTGTCAGTGGAGAATTTAGCATGTAAATCTTGGTGGGGCAAAAAATAATAATAAATAGAAGTGGGATGCATGCCAGCAAAACAACTACACATAAAAAACATAGCTGATATGGCAGACTTGCTTAAACAAATGTGGTTTGTAGTGACAATTGAGATGTACACACTATGGCATAAGGGTACGACAAGCAGATAAGAGGCAATCCGTAACTTCGATGAAGACATTAATGACAAATCAACGACGGACGTAGTTAATATAACTATTTGTTCAGCACTTTTGAAATGTACAGCGACAGCATTCAGAACATGGGCCGTTCTTACAGTGTACTCCCTGTACACGTCAGAACCGTAGGATAAATAAATGGGGCATATAAACAGACAATGAAAGCACCACAACTACTATCAGCAGCACTGTCAAAGCTGTACAAAACAAAGTTGACAAACAAGCACACACCAGCCCACGAACGATGTGTTTACAATATCGCGTTGGTGAAAATAGACGAAATTATTAGGGTGAGGCACATGGGCTACTAACAGCTTACTGCACAACATACACTTAGTAATACTTTCTTAGCTACAGTTTACATTTCTCCCTTGCATATTACATCACTTATGCAACAGCATACAATACATTTCTGGACTCACCTTGTGAAGGTGACACAACGTCCTTTGTTGGCAAATTTTGTCATCAAAGTCTGGCATTGAATAGCGGGCTAATGTTAGTGGTTTCTTAGCAACGGTTGCAGTTAGCCACTGATTCCTTCCAAACGACTCATTGTTGAATTTGCGATTTCCAACTTGTTGTGTAATCTTTAAGTACAATGGCCGATGATGACCGATATGTTTTATCTATAATTTCTCTTCATTATTTCTCTTCATATGACAATGATTAAAAAGGATTTGCCAGTAGATTGTCGACTTGATGACAACTGATGATGACTGCTAGCTAAGACTTTGAAAGTAAGATGTTGACATGATCAGTCCAATCAAAGTTACTGTAGATAGAATGACATCAAATCACGTTATATCTGTGGCCAATGACCTTGAGCCTTCTTGGATGGGCACTTCTAATATAACTCTATGGCAGAACCCAATGGGCTAAAATATTTGAGCTCTGAATTTAGAATTGGGGATGACGTACTGTCCCATGAGTGACAGAAAACTGAGCCAATCATGACAGAAAACTGAACCAATCAGGCGCAACGCTCTGTATTTTCTGATGGCTCGCTCCACCACCACAGAAAGCACAGGGCTAGGCTGACACACCTGCATTTACTCTGATACACCTGCCTTACTCAAGAAAGCAGAAAGAGACCATGTTTGTATGTGGCTTTATTAATTCAATTCAATTCAATGACATTTTTTTTACATTGTTTGCAAACTGATATGTGACACGTATTAATGCCAAAATAACAAGCAAAACAGGCAAGCCCCACCTGCCCTGAATGATGGGTTGCCACTGGCCTCTGTGCATGTGATGTAAATGGTGTGTGTGTGTTCTCAGAGCCCAATGAGAGGTCACAAGCCAGGATGAAGGATAGTGTGAAGGCTTCCATCTGCATTGAGTCCCTATGCCAGAGCAATGTGTAAGTACTAGTACACACACACACACACACGCTGCACGCACACACACACAAACAGAGTTGTATTCAAGCATTGCCAGTTGTTCCCGTCTGTTTTTCCTGAGCTACGCCTCTGAATGTTCCAGGTCTCTGGATTCGGTGACAGGGGTGGGTAGTTCAGGAGTCTTCAGCATCTTACTGACAGGAACCCTTTACATACAGGTAATGAACTCTCACACACATACACACACACACACAGGGTACTATTACACGTTCACGCAGACACACACACACACAAACACAGTATAGAGTTACACGTGTATATGGCCACCTATTCACAACAATCTGATATCTGCACACACTCCTATCAACACTCTCATCTCCAGATAAAGACATATACTTTGACAATTATGTGCAATTACCTTGTTTGCCAGGAATGATACTGGCAGTCAGAGTGATAGATGAGCATGAACACTGCTCTTGGTGAAAGGATTGAGAGTAGAGTGCGGAGTGACTGATGGTCTTTAACCCTTTATGTTCTGGCTTGCAGGCGGGGGAGTATGTGTCCATTTTCATCGACAACGGAACAGGCTCAGCACTCACAGTCCTCCAGGATACTTTGTTTTCCGGGATACTCCTGGGTGTGTGAACACAGTAAAACAAATGATGCACACACATACGTAAGCAGATACACGCACACACCCAAAGACTGAAATGAAAAAATATTTGTATCCACGTACAGTACCAGTCAAAAGTTTGGACACACCTACTCATTCAAGGATTTTTCCTTATTTTGACTATTTTCTACATTGTAGAATAATAGTGAAGACAAACTATGAAATAGCACATATGGAATCATGTCGTAACCAAAAAAGTGTTAAAAAAAAGAAAATGTATTTTATATTTGAGATTGTTCAAAGTAGCTACCCTTTGCCTTGATGACATCTTTGCACACTCTTGGCATTCTCTCAACCAGCTTCATGATGTAGTCACCCGGAATGCATTTCAATTAACAGGTGTGCCTTGTTAAAATTTGTGGGATTTATTTCCTTCTTAATGGTTTTGTGCCAATCATTTGAGCCAATCAAACTGGATGGAAAATTACTGAGGATAATAGCAGATGATATTGCCAATCCTATTTGCCACATCTTCAATTTAAGCCTACTAGAGAGCGTGTGCCCTCAGGCCTGGAGGGAAGCTAAAGTCATTCCGTTACCCAAAAGTAAAGCCCCCTTTACTGGCTCAAATAGCCGAACAATCAGCCTGTTACCAACCCTTAGTAAACTTATGGAAAAAATTGTGTTCGACCAGATACATGCTATTTCACAGTAAACAAATTGACAATAGAATTTCAGCATGCTTATAAGGAAGGACACTCAACAAGCACAGCACTTACACACATGACTGATGATTGGATGAGAGAAATTGATGATAAAATGATTGTGGGGGCTGTCTTGTTAGACATGCAACTTTTGACATTATCAATTATATTCTTCTGCTGAAAAAAACGTATGTGTTATGGCTTTACACCCCCAGCTATAATTTGGATAAAGAGATACTTGTATAACAGAACACAGAGGGTGTTCTTTTTTGGAAGCCTATCAAATATAATCCAGTTGGAATCAGGAATTCCCCAGGGTAGCTGTTTAGGCCACTTGCTTGCTTTCGATTTTTAGTAACGACATGCCACTGACTTTGAGTAAAGCCAGTGTGTCTGTGTATGCGTATGAATCAACACTATACACGTCAGCTACTACAGCAACTGAAATGACTGCAACACTCAACAAAGAGCTGCAGTCAGTTTCAGAGTGGGTGGCAAGGAATAAGTTAGCCCTAAATATTTCTAAAACTAAAAGCATTGTATTTGGAACAAAACACTCACTAAACCTCAACTAAATATTGTAATAAATAAAAAATAGTTCAGATGACTACACTGCTTGGAGTAACACTAGATTGTAAACTGTCATGTTCAAAACATATTGATGCAGTAGTAGCTAAGATGGGGAGAAGTCTGTCTATAATAAAGTGATGCTCTGCCTTCTTAACAACACTATCAACAAGGCAGGTCCTACAGGCCCAGGTTTTGTCGCACCTTGACTACTGTTCAGTCGTGTGGTCAGGTGCCACAAAAAAGGACTTAGGAAAATTGCAATTGGCTCAGAACAGGGCAGCACGGCTGGCCCTTGGATGTACACAGAGAGGTAACATTAATAATATGCATGTCAATCTCTCCTGGCTGAAAGTGGAGGAGAGATTGACTTCATCACTACTTTTATTTATGAGAGGTATTGACATGTTGAATGCACCGAGCTGTCTGTCTAGACTACTATCACACAGCTCGGACACCCATGCATACCCTACAAGACATGCCACAAGAGGTCTCTTCACAGTCCCCAAGTCCAGAACAGACTATGGGAGGCACACAGTACTACATAGAGCCATGACTACATGGAACTCTATTCCACATAAAGTAACTGACGCAAGCAGTAAAATTAGATTTAAAAAACAGATTAAAAAAACACCTTATGGAACAGCGGGGACTGTGAAGCAACACAAACATTGGCGCGCACACACACACACACACACACTATACATACACATGGATTTAGTACTGTAGATATGTGGTAGTGGTGGAGTAGGGGCCTGAGGGCACACAGTGTGTTGTGAAATCTGTGAATTTACTGTATGTTTTTAAAATTGTATAAACTACCTTAATTTTGCTGGACCCCAGGAAGAGTAGCTTCTGCGTTGGCAGCAGCTAATGGGGATCCATAATAAATACAAATACACATTTATGTTGAGACAAGGTAGGGGTGCTATACAGAAAAAGACCAAGTCCATATTATGGCAAGAACAGCTCAAATAAGCAAAGCGAAATGACAGTCCATTATTACTTTAAGACATGAAGGTCAGTCAATGCAGAACATTTCAAGAACTTTGAACGTTTCTTAAAGTGCAGTCGCAAAAACCATCAAGCGCTATGATGAAACTGAGTCTCATGAGGACCTCCACAGGAAAGGAATACCCAGAGTTACCTTTGCTGCAGAGGATAAGTTCATTAGAGTTACCAGCCTCAGAAATTTCTGACCAAATAAATGCTCCACAGAGTTCAAGTAACAGACACATTTCAGCATCAGCTGTTCAGAGGAGACTGCGTGAATCAGGCATTCATGGTCAAATTGCTGCAAAGAAACCACTACTAAATGACACCAATAATAAGAAGAGACTTGCTTGGGCCAATAAACACGAGCAATGGACATTAGACCGGTGGAAGTCTAAATTTGAGATTTTTGGTTCCAACCGCCCTGTCTTTGTGAGACGCAGAGTAGGTGAACGGATGATCTCCACATATGTGGTTTCCAACGTGAAGCATGGAAGAGGATGTGTGATGGTGTGGGGGTGCTTTGCTGGTGACACTGTCAGTGATTTATTTAGAATTCAAGGCACACTTAACCAGCATGGCTACCACAGCATTCTGCAGCCATACGCCATCCCATCTGGTATACGCTTAGTGGGACTCGTTTGTTTTTCAACAGGACAATGACCCAACACGCCTCCATACTGTGGAAGGGCTATTTGACCAACAAGGAGAGTGCTGCGTCAGATGACCTGGCCTCTACAATCACCTGACTTAACCCATTTGAGATGGTTTGGGATGAGTTGGACCACAGAGTGAAGGAAAAGCAGCCAACAAGTGCTTAGCATATGTGGGAAATCCTTCAAGACGGTTGGAAAAACATTCCTCATGGAGCTGGTTGAGAGAATGTCAAGAGTGTGCAAAGTTGTCATCAAGGCAAAGGGTGGCTGCTTTTTGGTTACTACATGATTCCATATGTGTTATTTCATAGTTATCTTCACTCTTATACTACAATGTAGAAAATAGTAAAAAAAATAAAGAAAAACCCTTGAATGAGTAGGCGTGTCCAAACTTTTGCCTGGTACTGTACGTACGCAGAGGTGGGTAAAGATACATTAAAATGTATCTGTTACAAAATATAAAATACTCTAAAGATCAATGTATTGTAATGAACAACAAAATACTGGTGCCAACAAATGTATTTGATGAAAATACATGTATTTTGTATTTTCAAAATACAGAAAAAACATTTACAGGTAGCCTCTTTAAATGAGTTATAATACAGCCTGTGAACCTTGGCTAACACGCTATGAACCGTATCTATTGATTAGACAATTAGCACAGTTCATAGTGGTAGTCTTCAGAGCTTTGTGGCCGCATATTATTCCAAATTCGCTGCATTAGTGTCAGAAAGGAGATACCATATATTACTACGAGCTTTACATCATCAGAGGGTGTAGGTGGATGCGCAAAGGTGTTTGAAAGAAAGTCACTTGCAAATGAGAGTGAGTGTAGTGATAGTGCGGCAATAAAAATCTAATTTACTGCGTGTATCTTTGTGCATTCACTTTTTTGCAAGCTTCTCCACCAACAACTCTCATTGCTGTACATAATAGTGGCATAAGACTTCTGAAATGGGGACAAAATTGTGAACCTCTATGGGGAAACAAAGGTTATAAAAGTATTTTGAGTATTTTGAAAATACAAAATACCATTCATTGAAGTATTTTTTTACAAATTAAGTTTTCAGTATTTTCAAATACAAATGACAAAATACTCAAAAGTAATTGAAATACCTATCAAATCTCTGTATGTACATACAGAAAGTATTTCTCAAAATTGTAGACTCTCTGCCCGGAGTGGCACACAGATGTATGCCACTCCGGGCAGAGAGCAGAGAAAGCCTCACACTGGTAACTACGAGTGGGATGAGTGTGTCATTAGGAAACATCATCAGTATTCAGACCAGCCTCTGCAATTATCCATAACAGCATTGCTAAGACAACAGGGTCGTATTCATTAGTGCACACCGTAGCAAAACATTTTGCAATGAAAAATGTGCTTCTTAAGAAAACTTCAGGTAGTCCCTCCCCGTTTCGGTCCGTTTTCTTCCGTTTGGTTTCTACTGAACACAACCCAGGACATTTTGTTAACAACCTTTTAAACCACCATTTTGTCTATATATACTCAGATGTATTTTTCTAGTGCTACTTTCATTGTCGATGATTCGCTTTAACACGCTATTCAGAATATTTATTTTCCTTTTGGATGTGAAATGAATACGATATATAAAAAGTTGTGGATATTATTGCTTGTAATAAAACATTTATTGCAATCCAGGTTAGGATATTCTCGCTGGTGTTTGTTTGTTGCGTAGATTTGGAATAATCTGCAAATGTTCTATTTCCAATTTCAATTCGAAGTGTGATTATAGGCTAATTGCTAATTACAGAGATGCATACTCATGCTTTCTTCTGGGCTTTTATTTTAGCGTTGTTTCAATGTAATTTGTCAATGTATTGTGAAGTGGAATCTATGTGGAAAATATATTGGATTTGAATAAAATTGTTTTAAGGGTGAAGTTTCAACCACATGATTATGTCATCATGGTTACCAAATTTCAACATAGACAAACCTTGTATAAAATATGTTAATTTGTACCTTTAAATCAATGTCAGATCTTCAACGTTATATCCACCATCAGAAAAAAAAACAATAGGCTGGGCAGAACCCACTGGCGTAGCGGAAACCCCTGCACCCCCTCACATATCATCTCACACTTATGTCAAAATATTATAAATGTTTGAAATAAATTATTTTGACTGTAAATTCAAATCAAATTGTATTTGTCACATGCTTCATAAACAAAAGGTGTAGACAGACGAACAGTGAAATTCTTACTTACGGGGACTTCGCAACAACAACAGAGTAAAAAAGAGAAATACGTCATTAATAAAGCCGGTGACTAATATGGTAAATTCCTCAATGTTATTGGATGAATCCTGGAACATATTCTAGTCTGTGCTAGCGAAACAGTCCTGTAGCTTAGCATCCGCTTCATTGGACCTCTTCCATATTGAGTGTTTCACTGGTACTTTCTGCTTGATTAGTTTTATTTTATACAGTGGATTTGTACTTTTTCCACATTTTGTTACGATACAGCCTTATTCTAAAATTGAGTAAATACCCTCATCAATCTACATATAAACCCCATAATGACAAAGTGAAAACAGGTCTTTAGAATTTAGTAAATGTATTAAAAACAAAAAACAGAAATACCTTATTTACATAAGTATTCAGACCCTTTGCTATGAGACTCGAAATTGAGCTCAGGTGCATCCTGTTTTCATTCATCATCCTTGAGATGTTTCTACAACTTGATTGGAAACCACCTATGGTACATTTTATTGATTGGACATGATTTGGAAAGGCACACACCTGTCTATATAAGGTCCCACATTTGACAGTGCATGTCAGAGTTAAAACCAAGCCATGAGGTCAAAGGAATTGTCCGTAGAGCTCCGAGACAGGATTGTGTTGAAGCACAGATCTGGGGAAGGGTACCACATTTTTTTGGTAGCATTGAAGGTTCCCAAGACCTACATTATTCTTAAATGGAAAAAGTTTGGAACTACCAACACTCTTCCTATAGATGGCCGCCTGGCCAAATTGATCATCATGCTGTGTGTATGTTTTTCAGTGGCAGGGACTGGGAGACTAGTCAGGATCGAGGTAAAGATTAACAGAGCAAAGTACAGAGAGATCCTTGATGAAAACCTGCTCCACAGCGCTCAGATCCTCAGACATTAACATAACAACAACCAAACATCTAAAACTGTTAACATAATGTCTGTGAGTATAACAGAACTGATATGGCAGGCGAAAACCAGAGGAAAATACATCCTGAAGTTTTTCTTTGAGGTCACAGGTCTTTCCAATGAGTGCCTATTGACAATACAAGAAAATAGCACCCAGATTGCAGTTCCTATGGCTTCCACTAGATGTCAACAGTCTTTAGACATGGTTTCAGGCTTGTTTTTTGAAAAACGAACAAGAAATTGTAGTTTATCCAAAGTGTTCCTCATTAGGACACTAGTGATTTGGCGCGCGTGAATGAGGTGTGTGCTCTTCGTTATTTACCTTCCCTATTGAACATACTATTCTCCGTCTGAAATATGATTGTTTATTTAGATATTAGAGTACCTGAGGATTAATTATAAACATTGTTTGACTTGTTTGGACGAACTTGACCGGTAACTTTTTGGATTTCTTTGTCTGCATGTTGAACGAGTGGATTACATAAATCGATGGTGCCAACTAAACTGACTTTTGGGGATGTAAAGAAGGACTTTATCAAACAAAACTACCATTCTTTGTGTAGCTGGGACCCTTGGGATTGCAAACAGAGGAAGATTTTCAAAAGGTAAGTGATTTATTTTATCGCTATTTTTGATTTTGTGACGCCTGTGTTGGTTTGAAAAATATGTTGAAGTGGGGCGCTGTCCTCAGACAATCGAATGTTATGCTTTCGCCGTAAAGCCTATTGTAAATCAGACACGCAGTTCGATTACCAAGATTCTAAGCTTTTGAATGATGTATAACACTTGTATTTTCACGAATGTTTAATATTACGATTTTTGTATTTTGAATATGGTGCTCTGCAATTTCACCGGATGTTGTCGTAGTTGGAACGCTAGCGGTCCGCGATCCATAAGGGGGATGACTTTCGAGTAGTAAGACATACAATGTATAAAAGCAACATATACCATTAACAAGAAGGGTCTAGAAGCGTCTTATGTGGTGAGCTACCGAGTGGCTAGGACAGGCAAGCCCCATACTATTGTGGAGGACTTAATTCTTCCTGCTGCCGCAGATATGGCTGGGACAATGCTGGGGGAAAAGGCCCAAAAAACTATACAGACAATGTCTTCATCAAACAGCACTGTTTCACAACGCATCAGTGACATGGCAGGAGATGTTTTGAAACAAATACTGCTTCCCATACAAGCCAGTGAATTTTATGCGTTACAGCTGGATGAGTCAACAGACGTGGCGGGCCTGGCACAGCTCCTGGAATATGTCCATTACGTTTATGGGGGGTCGATTAAGGAAAACATCCTCTTCTGCAAACCACTGGAAACAAGGACAACAGGAGAGGATATTATTAAAGTACTGGACAGCTTTGTGACATCAAATGGACTTTGATGGTCAAGATGTGTTGGTATCTGTACTGATGGCGCAAAAGCCATGACAGGGAGACATAGTGGAGTGGTAACCCGCGTGCAAGCAGTTGCTCCCAACGCCACTTGGGTACAGCATCCACGAGAGGCCTTGCTGCCAAAGGAATGCCTGACAGCTTGAAAGATATTTTGGACACGACAGTGAAAATGGTTAACTTTGTTAAAGCAAGGACCCTGAACTCTTGTGTATTTTCTGCACTATGCAATGATATGGGCAGCGACCATGTAACGCTTTTACAACGTACAGAAGTGTGCTGGTTATCAAGGGACAAAGTATTGACACTATTTTTTGAATTGAGAGACAAGCTTAAAGTTTTCACTTGTCTGACTGCTTGCATGATGAAGACTTTCTCACACGACTGGCCTATCTGGGTGATGTTTTTCCTCGCCTGAATGAATTGAATCTAGGATTACAGGGACTCTCCGCAGCTATATCAATATGCGGGACAAAATTGAGGCAAATGGACATGGCCATTTCTCGTAAACGAAAAAGACTTCGAAGACAACTCGGTGAGCACAGGTTTGGCCAAATGTACTTTTAGCCTAGAAACAAGATAGCGTCGAGGCCTCAACGCTCTTTGAGTTAATGCCCATTTTCTGGGATTAAAGGTAAAAAACGGTGATACAGAGCTAATTTGACTGCTTCACGTCAAAGTACATAAACCTACGGTGTAAGGAAAAACAGAACCAGCCATTTATCTACCGTAATTTACGAGAAATCGTACAACGTCCGTTTGATGATGGTTAAACAAATGTGTGTTTTTTTGCCAAAAACGTTATAGATCCAGTTGCGGCGCTCTACATGATTTCTGTGATTTTCTGTACTCACACACACACAGTCAATGTGGAGTGACTCAGTGTGGGGCTTACAGAAACACAGAGCCTGCAATAGTTACAGGCGTTCAAACCATCAAAAACCGTCAGACCTAGAGCTCTGAAACTTTACAAACCTGTTCTAGAACTTAAGTCAGAAGTGCACGGAAGTGAGTAATGTGGCTCTAGAAGGTTCTCAGGCCAAGAAACAGCCTCATCCATTTGCAATAACTTCAATAAATTTTTTACATCCCGAAAATGACAACATTTAGAAAAGTCCCAGAATTACAAGACTAGGTGCATTGAAACCGGCCCATAGAGACTGACCATATACGTTTCTGGCCGATAGCTCGTGCAGGGACCCCGTAGCAACCCCCGAAATAAGTGAATTTTCAGCACTAATTAAGGTCGCTGACCTATTGACCCGAAACTCGGGATTCGGGGTCGCCTCAGCTAGGCCTACACATAATGTCAGAACTGGACCCGCAGCCCGAATATAACTATGCTTTTGAAGGTTTTTTATGGTTTTAACAGAAGGCGCTATGAATTGTGGGCCGGCCCTGAAATATGTTAGAGTTGGCTTCTAAAAGAGTTGGACAAAGTGAGTTTGGTGTCAGTATGATATCTTATTGACTAATGGCTGACTTGATGGCAGCATAATATATTGGCATTGTACATTTTAAATTGCAAATGGACAGTATACATTTCCAATGTATTTAATGAGGGATTTACCATGACCAAATGGACAGGCTGAAATCAACCCCAACGAGCAATGGAGAGGAACCACTATCACTGCTCGGCCATCCCGAGTTCAACAAGCCAGTCATTTGGACATTTCTGCAGTATATTACAGCATGTCCAAATTGTGATGGTAAATGCAAAGTGTAAGACATTGCAAATGGACAGTTTGCATTTGTCCATTTCCAATGTATTTAATGAGGGATTTTCCATCACCAAATGGACAGGCTGAAATCAACACCAAAGTGTGATGGAGAGGAACCACTATCACTGCTTGGCCAACCCGAGTTCAACAAGCCAGAGACAATCTAATGTTAAATACTGTTGAAGTAATATGGCTACAGGTTCATCTGCCTCACCTAAAGCCCATTCTTGTGGGAAGCTGCTATAGACCACCAAGTGCTAACAGTCAGTATCTGGATAATATGTGTGAAATGTTTAATAATGTATATGATATCAACAGAGAAGTATATTTTCTGGGTGAATCAAATATTGACTGGCTATGATCAAGCTGCACACTCAGGAAAAACTTCAAACTGTAACCAGTCTTCAACCTGGTTCAGGTTGTCAGTCAACCTACCAGGGTGGTTACAAACAGCACAGGAATTAAATCATCAACATGTTTTGATAAAATATTTACTAACACTGCAGATATTTGCTTTAAAGAATTATCCAAATCCATAGGATGTAGTGATCACAAAATAATATCCATATCTAGGAAAACCAAAGTTCCAAAGGCTGAGCCTAATATAGTATATAAGAGGTCATACAAGATGTTTTGTAGCTATTCATATGTTGAAGATGTAAAGAGTATTTGCTGGTCTGTGGTGCGTAATGAGGAGCAACCAGACGCTGCACTTGACACATTTATGAAACTACTTATTCCAGTTACTAATAAGCATGCACCCATTAAGAAAATTACTGTAAAAACTGTTAAATCCCCTTGGATTGATGAGGAATTGAAAAAATGTATGGTTGAGAGGGATGAGGCAAAAGGTACGGCAATTAAGTCTGGCAGACCAACTGATTGGCAAATGTATTGAAAATTAAGAAATCATGTGACTAAACTAAATAAAAATAAACTACACTATGAAACAAAGATAAATTAAATAAAGAATGATAGTAAAAAGCTTTGGGGCTCCTGTCGTGTCCAGTGTATATATCTTTTTATATATTTTCTTTGCATATTATTTTATATATTTTTTCTAAAACTCAACTTCAAAACACTCTCCTGCAACCCACCTCACCCAATGTGGTACGGATCTGTTTTTTTTTTCAAGTATTATCCACCTCGAATCCGGAATTCCCTAACAGAAGCTAGCTCACTAGCTAACGTTAGTATTTAGCTTACCATTGCTAGCGGACAGCAGCAGCTAACCTTTAGCTAGGAAAAGCTCTCGCCGTTCGTATAACGCGACTCAAACCAGAGCATTCCGGACCTATTTTCTCTCCATATCCCCGGATTCCTTCCGCAAGCTCTGGATATTTTCACCTGGATCTTGCAGCTAGCTAGCTGCTATCCGAGTGACTATTGGCTAACGTCGGTCCCGGACCAAGCACCAATTAGCCTGAAGCTAGCCCGTGCTTGGCTCATCTTCTGGCTAGCTGAAGAGTCCCATCAGCCACTCCTGGGCTACAACACCTATCCGGACCCGTTTTTACTGCCAGTGCAGTAAAAACACCCCACCGGGCCTTCACGACTGGACCACCGACGTTATCTGCGCAAGGGGGTTATTCAACCGGCCCTCCGTCGCGACGTCACCTATACGCCCATCAGCTAACTGCGGCCTGCTAACGTTTTGCTGTCTAGAGCATATCGGCTGCTAGCTAAAGTCCATCGGACAATTTCTTGGGCCACTATTACCTATTCTGCCAATTGGCCTGGTCCCCTTCACCACACGGAACCCCACTAACCCATCACGACTGGTCTACCGACTGAAACGAACGAGGAGGCTATAAACAGACTTCCTCCGTCTTTGTTAGCCAGCCTGCTAGCCTTTGCTAGCTTGCTACCAGCGGCTAGCTGTCTGAATCGCCGTGTCCCCAACCAGCCTCACTACTAACTGGACCCTTATGATCACTTGGCTAAGCATGCCTCTCCTCAATGTCAATATGCCTTGTCCATTGCTGTTCTGGTTAGTGTTTACTGTCTTATTTCACTGTAGAGCCTCTAGCCCTGCTCAATATACCTTATCCAACCCTTCAGTTCCACCACCCACACATGCGATGACATCACCTGGTTTAAATGTTTCTAGAGACAATATCTCTTTCATCACCACTCAATGCCTAGGTTTACCTCCACTGTATTTACGTCCTACCATACCTTCGTCTGTACATTATGCCTTTAATCTATTTTATCGCCCCCTGAAACCTGTTCTTTTTACTCTCTGTTCAGGACGTCCTAGTCATTATAGCCTTTAGCCGTACCCTTATCCTACTCCTCCTCTGTTCCTCTAGTGATATAGAGGTTAATCCAGGCCCTGCAGTGCCTAGCTCCACTCCTATTCCCCAGGCACTATCATTTGTTGACTTCTGCAACCGTAAAAGCCTTGGTTTCATGCATGTTAACATTAGAAGCCTCCTCCCTAAATTTGTTTCATTCACTGCTTTAACACACTCTGCCAACCCAAATGTCCTAGCCGTGTCTGAATCCTGGCTTAGGAAGACCACCAAAAACGCTGAAATCTCCATCCCTAACTACAACATTTTCAGACAAGATAGAATGGCCAAAGGGGGCGGTGTTGCAATCTACTGCAGAGATAGCCTGCAGAGTTCTGTCTTACTATCCAGGTCTGTACCCAAACAATTTGAACTTTAACTTTTAAAAATCCACCTTTCTAGAAACAAGTCTCTCACTGTTGCCACTTGCTATAGACCACCCTCTGCCCCCAGCTGTGCTCTGGACACCATATGTGAACTGATTGCCCCCCATCTATCTTCAGAGTTCATGCTGCTAGGTGACCTAAACTGGGACATGCTTAACATCCCGGCCATCCTACAGTCTAAGCTTGATGCCCTAAAACTCACACAAATCATCATTGAACCTATTAGGTAAAACCCCAAAGCCGTAAACACAGGCACCCTCATAGATGTCATCCTAACTAACTTGCCCTCCAAATACACCCCTGCTGTTTTCAACCAAGATCTCAGCGATCACTGCCTCATTGCCTGCATCCGTAATGGGTTTGCGGTCAAACGATCTCCCCTCATTACTGATAAACATTCCCTAAACCACTTCAGCGAGCAGGCCTTTCTAATCGACCTGGCCCGGGTATCCTGGAAGGATATTGACCTCATCCCGTCAGTAGAGGATGCCTGGTTATTCTTTAAAAGTGCCTTCCTCACCATCTTAAATAAGCATGCCCCATTCAAAACATTTAGAACCAGGAACAGATATAGCCCTTGGTTCTCTCCAGACCTGACTGCCCTTGACCAGCACAAAAACATCCTGTGGCGTTCTGCATTAGCATCGAAACGCCACCGTGATATGCAACTTTTCAGGGAAGTCAGGAACCAATATACACTGGCAGTCAGGAAAGCCAAGGCTAGGTTTTTTTCAAGCAGAAATGTGCTTCCTGTAACACAAACTCAAAAAGGTTTTGGGACACTGTAAAGTCCATGGAGAATAAGAGCACCTCCTCCCAGCTGCCCACTGCACTGAGGATAGGAAACATTGTCACCACCAATAAACCCACAATAATTGAGAATTTCAATAAGCATTTTTCTACAGCTGGCCATGCTTTCCACCTGGCTACCCCTACCCCAGTCAACAGCCCTGCACCCCCCTCAGTAACTCGCCCAAGCCTCCCCCATTTCTCCTTCTCCCAAATCCAGTTAGCTGATGTTCTGAAAGAGCTGCAAAATCTGGACCCCTACAAATCAGCCGGGCTAGACAATCTGGACCCTTTCTTTCTAAAATTATCTGCCAAAATTGTTGCAACCCCTATTACTAGCCTGTTCAACCTCTCTTTCGTGTCGTCTGAGATTCCCAAAGACTGGAAAGCAGCTGCGGTCATCCCCCTCTTCAAAGGGGGAGACACTCTTGACCCAAACTGCTACAGACCTATATCTATCCTACCCTGCCT
>QNTS01001312.1:0-86537 GCA_003317085.1 Hucho hucho | reverse complement strand
TCTAAGGTCTTTGAAAGCCAAGTTAACAAACAGATTACCGACCATTTCGAATCCCACCGTACCTTCTCCGCTATGCAATCTGGTTTCAGAGCTGGTTATGGGTGCACCTCAGCCACACTCAAGGTCCTAAACGACATCATAACCGCCATCTATAAGAGACATTACTGTGCAGCCGTATTCATTGATCTGGCCAAAGCTTTCGACTCTGTCAATCACCACATCCTTATCGGCAGACTCAACAGCATTGGTTTCTCAAATGATTGCCTCGCATGGTTCACCAACTACTTTTCCGATAGAGTTCAGTCTGTCAAATCAGAGGGCCTGTTGTCCGGGCCTCTGGCAGTTTCTATGGGGGTGCCACAGGGTTCAATTCTTGGGCCGACTCTCTTCTCTGTATACATCAATGATGTCGCTCTTGCTGCTGGTGAGTCTCTGATCCACCTCTACGCAGACGACACCCTTCTGTATACTTCTGGCCCCTCTTTGGACACTGTTAACTACCCTCCAGACGAGCTTCAATGCCATACAACTCTCCTTCCGTGGCCTCCAACTGCTCTTAAATGCAAGTAAAACTAAATGCATGCTCTTCAACCGATCGCTGCCCGCACCTGTCTGCCTGTCCAGCATCACTACTCTGGACGGTTCTGTCTTAGATTCTGTGGACAACTACAAATATCTAGGTGTCTGGTTAGACTGTAAACTCTCCTTCCAGACTCACATCAAACATTTCCAATCCAAAATTAAATCTAGAATTGGCTTCCTATTTCGCAACAAAGCATTCTTCACTCATGCTGCCAAACATACCCTCGTAAAACTAACCATCCTACCGATCCTTGACTTCGGTGATGTCATTTACAAAATAGCCTCCAATACTCTACTCAACAAATTGGATGCAGTCTATCACAGTGCCATCCGTTTTGTTACCAAAGCCCCGTATACCACCCACCACTGCGACCTGTACGCTCTCGTTGGCTGGCCCTCGCTTTACACTCGTCGCCATACCCACTGGCTCCAGGTCATCTACAAGTCCCTGCTAGGTAAAGCCCCGCCTTATCTCAGCTCGCTGGTCACCATATCAGCACCAACCCGTAGCACGCGCTCCAGCAGGTATATCTCACTGGTCACACCCAAAGCCAATTCCTCCTTTGGCCGACTTATCCTTCCAGTTCTCTGCTGCCAATGACTGGAACGAACTACAAAAATCTCTGAAACTGGAGACACTTATCTCCCTCACCAGATTTAAGCACCAGCTGTCAGAGCAGCTCACAGACCCCTGCACCTGTATATAGCCCATCTGTAAATAGCACAACCAACTACCTCATCCCCTACCGTATTTATTTATTTATTTATCTTGTTCCTTTGCACCCCAGTTTTTCTACATTGCACATTCATCTACTGCACATCTACCATTCAAGTGTTTAAATGCTATGTTGTAATTACTTTGCCACCATGGCCTATTTATTGCCTTACCTTCCTTATCCTACCTCATTTGCACTCTTTGTATATAGATTTATTTTTTCTACTGTATTATTGACTGTATGTTTGTTTTACTCCATGTGTAACTCTGTGTTGTTGTACGTGTCGAACTGCTTTGCTTTATCTTGGCCAGGTCGCAGTTGTAAATGAGAACTTGTTCTCAACTTGCCTACCTGGTTAAATAAAGGTGAAATAAACACAGCTCGGACACCCATGCATACCCCACAAGACATGCCACAAGAGGTCTCTTCACAGTCCCCAAGTCCAGAACAGACTATGGGAGGCACACAGTACTACATAGAGCCATGACTACATGGAACTCTATTCCACATCAAGTAACTGACGCAAGCAGTAAAATTAGATTTAAAAAAACAGATAAAAAACACCTTATGGAACAGCGGGGACTGTGAAGCAACACAAACATTGGCACAGACATATGCATACACACACACACACACGATAACATACGCATAATGACGAGACAGCCTACAGGGAGGAGGTGAGGGCCCTCACGGGGTGGTGACAGGAAAATAATCTCTCACTCAACGTCAACAAAATGAAGGAGCTGATCGTGGACTTCAGGAAACAGCAGAGGGAGCACGCCCCTATCCACATCGACGGGAGCGCAGTGGAGAAGGTGAAAAGCTTCAAGTTCCTCGGCGTACACATTACTGACAATCTGAAATGGTCCATACACACAGACAGCTTACGGAAGAAGGCGCAACAGTGCCTCTTCAACCTCAGGAGGCTGAAGAAATTCGGCTTGGCCCCTAAGACCTTTAGAAACTTTTACAGATGCACAATTGAGAGCATCCTGTCGTGCTGTATCACCACCTGGTACGGCAACTGCCCCGCTCGCAACCGCAGGGCTCTCCAGAGGGTGGTGCGGTCACATCACCGGGGGAACACTACCTGCCCTCCAGGACACCTACAGCACCCGATGTCACAGGAAGACCAAAAAGATCATCAAGAACATCAACCCCCCAAGCCACTGCCTGTTCACCCCGCTATCATCCAGAAGCCCAGGTCAGTACAGGTGCATCAAAGCTCGGACCGAGAGATTGAAAAACAGCTTCTATCTCAAGGCCATCAGACTGTTAAATAGCCATCACTAGCCGGCTACCACCTGGTTACTCGACCCTGCACCTTAGAGACTGCTGCCCTATATACATGGACATGGAATCACTGGCCACTTTAATAATGGAACACTAGTCACTTAGTGTTTACGTACTGCTTTACTCATTTCATATGTATATACTGTATTCTATTCTATTGTATTTTAGTCAATGCCGCTCCGACATTGCTTGTCCTAATATTTATGTATATCTTAATTCCATTCTTTTAGATTTGTGTGAATTGTTAGATACTACTGCACTGTTGGAGCTAGGAACACAAGCAATAACTGTTAAATATGTGTAGGTGACTGATAAAATGTGATTTGGTATGTCCCAGTACTTCCATGGCCTGCATACTCACCAGACATGTCACCCATTCAGTATGTTTGGGATGGTCTTGATCGATGTGTACGTCAGCGGGTTCCAGTTCCCACCAATATCCATCAACTTCTCACAGCCATTGAAGAGGAGTGGGACAACATTCAACAGACCACAATCAACAGCCTGATCAACTCTATGCGATGGACATGTCGCGCTGCGTGACGCAAATGGTGGTCACACCATCAACTGACTGGTTTTCTGATCCAGGCTTCAACCTTTTTAAAAAGTATCTGTGATCAAAATATGCATATGTGTATTCCCAGTCATGGGAAATCCATAGATTAAGGCCTAATGAATATATTTAAATTTACTGATTTCCTTATATGAACTAACTTAGTAAAATATTTAAAATTGTTGCATGTTGTTTATATTTTTGTTCAGTGTAGAATTTAAGTAATCCATGTTCAAGAAGTAGGCCTCAGGGGCCTTATCTATTCAAGATGACAATCGTTGGCTATTACATTATTAATTAACATGCTATTATAATGTAACATGAAGATATTATTGTTATATAATAAATATTTGCATCAATTGATGTTGGTTAAATCTGATAAAATAAATAATATATTATTTATGATCTAAAAACCAAAACTGAACTAATTAGAATTATATGTATTTGATCAAATCAGACAAGACAAAAGTTCTGCAATGGATAGCTACAGACGATAATATGTGGTCATGGTGGATGTTGACAGCTCATTCTCAATGGTGTAAAGGTGATTCAGATCTGAGGCTGTATACATTGAAGTTCCAAATGGTGTTGTGGGGGGATACCACGCTGTGTTGTTGGACCTGCTTTATGTTGTTGGGGGACAGCTTTGGTGAAGTAGGACAAGGGCCCCTGCCACATGTTCAAATGTGTTTGCCAACTGCTGAAACACAGTAAGAAATATCTTATGTTCACTGCTGAAGCTGCCTTTCACTGTTCTTCTCCTCATTTGCTGTCTATGCCACCAGTTGATCTGCATGCTTGCTCAAGAGGCATTCAGTCTCCAACTTCATAAACTCCTCAAATTGTTTCTTCTGTGTGTCTGCAATTGCTGTCTTGGTACTTGGTGTGTCAGGTGCCTTCATTTTGTTCTTTGTCCGCCTAGCCTCACTGCTGGTACATGTCCCCGCTTGCTGGATAACGTCCCCTGAAGCACAAGCAGGATCATCTAAAAAACAAAGGTACAAGAATTTAATACATTTGCAGTATTGGTTACTGTAACCAAAACAAGTTGAAATGTGACTGAGCTAGTTATAGTAAGCATTGGACAAATCACATGCTAATGTTACTTGGTCTAAAGTTATTACTTTTTGCTGGCTAGCTCACGTTAACTTACAGTGTACCATTGCTATGCATAGCCTACTGTCAACTTGCCACTTGGGAAGAAATCGTCAATTTCAGATGACAAACTGTTCAGTGTCTTGTTTAGACTTTAACTTGCAGCAGCAGGCACAGGACTGTCTCTGACGATGTATCCACAGTTCCGACTGGATTGCTTGTTGGTCGTGAGCCAATGATAGCGTCAATCATATCAAAATATTGACACTTGTCCTTTTCATCTGCCGAGCTTCCCAAATTCCTGAGTGCATCCCTCGCTGAAATGTATTGTGAGTGTAGTTAAAAACAATATTTGTCCTACACTGCTCTGCATTCCCTGAGTAGCCTTTTGCTGTATTTTTGTGGGTGTTTGCCATTTCCGCCTTGATACTCTCCCCCAGATCTGCAGTAAGGTCTTGGTTTCACAGACTGTCCATGTCACCCCTTTGCCCTTATTTGAAATGTAATTTGTTTTTGCTAATTGTCTACCTAATGTTAACTGGATAACAAAAGTTGAATAACCAACAAAAAAATAACAAATTTCACTCCTGTTGCAACCTGTATTTTAAACGTTTTATGACACGTGAACATCAGCACAGGGTGTTGCCGTGTCACAATACCTGGTACCCTGGTCCTGGATCTTGGACCCACAGCCCTTGCAGGGACCAGGATTTATTTGTGCCAGGATTCATTTAAGTTTCACATATGCTTTGTAGCGCGGATCAGGGTACCAAACGCTCCAGGATACAGATCATACAGAAATATGTGAAGGCGTCCTCAGTGAGACCTGCTAGGTTGGATATGGGATTTATGGAAGTTGTGTAAAAATGTACAAAATCAGATATGATTGTTTTGAGATCTTTATATATCAAATATATTTTATGTTGCATAAATGAATGTGAGCATTTGTATTTCAGAATCTAGACATACTCCATATGTTAGAGCACACTACAGTATAAGGAGCATAATGACACCAAAATGTCTGTGTAACCGGTTCTGCACCGGTACCCTTCTGCGTTGTGTTCTGGTAAGGTGTAGGTGGAAGATAAGGCTCTGGACACAATTCTGCCGGTTGTCTCTCTTTTAATGACTGCATGGAATGGATACAAATACATGGCAAAAGTTAATGCTGCCGTCTGGACTCCATACAAGTATATTTGCCTCTCCTTATCACGCTCCAACAACAAAATATATTGTATGCAAAAACGTACATGTTCATATTTTCAAAAGACTCATTACATTTTATAAATGTTGTACACCAATAAACTAATAATTTGCTAATAAGCGCTAAATATTTCTTAGAGTGTACTATTGTACCATTATACCTGAAGCATACTAATGAAGCAACAACGCCATTTCTGACATGCCCGGGCAAGTAACAAAATGAGCGAAATACAAAATCGTCACATTTCACAACATACCTGCATGGAATAGATACAAATACAAGGCAAAAGATAATGCTGCCGTCTGGACTCCATACAAGTATATTTACCTGATACACGACAGTGCAGAAAACCCACGAGAAAAGATTTGAAAAAACTCAAGATGTCTGGACCTGAAAGAGACCCTCTCCCGCAACAAAGCTAACGAAAGTTGCACTGAAAACATTATCCCCATTCACATGAATATATATTCCTATAAACAGTAATGCAACACTAAATCAGTGACGATATAACTTTTGCTTGTCTTTTCTTGTGATTTTGCGAACATGTGCGTTCAAAAGACCGGAGCATACGTAACACCTACCGCTCCTCATCACGCTCTGAGCAAACTGAGGAGGAAGAGCATGGCTCCCGTTGATGACATCACAGCATTAAAACGATTTAGAAAATAAATACAATTAAATAATTCACTCTTGAAAGTAATGTAATACATCTTAAAATAACCTTAAAATAATACCTTAAAATAAATATGAGGGATTTTCGGTGAAATACATAAAGTATATTTTACACCTGTTACATCTGTATCATGTATTTAGGGTCTTACAGGAGGCATGTGTATGTCTCCAGAGGGCATACAATTGTCACTTTCATAATGATTTAACATTTCAAACATCCTTCCTCCTAATTTAGATTCTATGTGAGAATTGCCAGAACAATCTGCGATACCTAAAATATTGTCTGCTTCCACTGGCGTGGAATCACACAGATTTTCTTTTGATAATGGGTACTGAGTTGCAAAACCACCCCACTGCAGAAAGGGCCTAGCGTTGAGCTGTAAACATTAAGAACAAAGGCCTGTACATAAAAGGCCTCCTGAAATATGATGTCAAACATAATGTCATGGGTACATCTACACATTTCACACACTTTAACTTTAAAAGGGTTGCTCATATCCAGCAATAAAACAATGCATTGCAAATTACATAAATGGAACAAAAAAAACATACAAAAAAAACTGTAGATCCAGGCTTAGTCCTTACTGGACATCCTTGAGATAATGTGAACGTGAAGATCTTACTCCACTGTCATGTACAGTTTTAAACTTCAGGAAGAACCTAGGAAAACTCCTAGGAACAAGATTCCACAGCAGTGAACACACGCAACAGCCACAACAATAGTTCCCTAAATGTGTGTTGCATTGTTGTTTGTTTGTGTTTTTATGTTAGTATAATTGTTTTCACACAATTCAAAGATCAATTGTTGAATGTTAATGACTTAAATTAACTTCAACTCCCCTTACAGGGAGAAAGATGGCCATAACAATTCCCTCATTACTTTAGGCAGAAGATTTGCTGTCCACATTCTTCCTCGGGTAGTGGAATACACGTTTTTGTGCAGAGGTGGCGCTGGCAACTCTGGACCACAAATTGCCTCTTAAATGTTCTGCGCTGTCTTTCACCTCAACTTTCTCCCCCTCTCATTCCTATCTGTATTTATAACATCACAATACGGAAGGGGAGTGGAATTCCAAAATACATAAAACAATCAAAAAATTATAATAATATATATATATACATATACACACACACAAAATAGTACCAGTCAAATGTTTGGACACATCTACTCATTCAAGGGTTTTTCTTTATTTGACTATTTTCTACATTGTAGAATATTAGTGAAGACATCAAAACTATGAAATAACACATATGGAATCATGTAGTAACCAAAAAAGTGTTAAATAAATGTATTTTATATTTGAGATTCTTCAAATTAGCCACCCTTTGCCTTGATGACAGCTTTGCACACTCTTGGCATTCTCTCAACCAGCTTCCAGCTTTTCACAGGTGTGCCAAATTTAATTTCTGGAATTTCTTTGGTGTCTATTATTCTGCATAATGGGGTTATAGTATGGGCAGGCATAAGCTATGGACAACAAACACAATTGCATTTTATCGATTGCAATTTGAATGCACAGAGATACCGTGACGAGATCCTGAGGCCCATTGTTGTGGCATTCATTCGCCACCATCACCTCATGGGGCCGTGCCTTATCTATTCTATGTAGAAAATAGTAAAAATAAAGAAAAACCTTTAAATGATTAGGTGTGTCCAAACTTTTGACTGGTACTGTATATATACACTGAACAAAAATATAAACGCAACATGTAAAGTGTTGGTCCAATGTTCCATGAGCTAAAATATATCCATTTTGTGCAAACATTTGTTTACATCCCTGTTAGTGAGCATTTCTCATTTGCCAGGATAATCCAACCACCTGACAGGTGTGGCATATCAAGAAGCTGATTAAACAACATGATCATCATTACACCCGAGCTGACAATGTCAAATCTGTCGTTCTGCCCCTGAACAAGGCAGTTAACCCAATGTTCCTAGGCCGTCATTGTAAACAAGAATTTGTTCTTAACTGACTTGCCTAGTTAAATAAAGGTAAAATAAATAAAAATAAACACCTTGTGCTGGGGACAATAAAAGGCCACTTTAAAATGTGCACTTTTGTCACACAACACAATGCTACAGATGTCTCAAGTTTTGAGGGAGCGTGCAATTGGCGTGCTGACAGCAGGAATGTCCACCAAAGCTGTTTCCAGATAATTTCTCTAACATACACCGCCATTTTAGAGAACTTGGCAGTATGTCCAACCAGCCTCACAACCGCAGACAACGAATAACCAAGCCAGCCCAGCACCTCCACATCCGGCTTCTTTACCTATGGGATTGTCTGAGACCAGCCACTCAAACAGCTGATAAAACTGTGGGTTTGCACAACTGAAGAATTTCAGCACAAACTGTAAAAAAACTGTGTCAGGGTCATCTGCGTGCTCGTCGCCCTCACCAGGATCTTGACATGACCACAGTTCGACGTTGTAGCCTACCTCAGTAGGCAAATGCTCACATTCGATGGCCACTGGCACGCTGGAGAAGTGTGCTTTTCACGGATGACTCCTGGTTTCAACTGTACCAGGAAGACAGCGTGTATGGAGTCGTGTGGGCGAGCGGTTTGCTGATATCAACGTTGTGAACAGAGTTCTCCATGGTGGCGGTGGGGTTATAGTATGGGTAGGCATAAGCCATGGACAACAAACACAATTGCATTTTATCACAATTCGCAATTTGAATGCACAGAGATACCGTGACGAGATCCTGAGGCCCATTGTTGTGGCATTCATTTGCCACCATCACCTCATGTTTCAGCATGATAAGGCACGGCCCCATGTCGCAAGTATCTGTACACAATACTCACCAGACATGCCACCTATTGAGCATTTTTGGGATGCTTTGGATCGACGTGTACGAGAGCGTGTTCCAGTTCCCGCCAATATCCAGCAACTTTGCACAGCCATTGAAGAGGAGTGGGACAACATTTAACAGGCCACAATCAACAGCCTGATCCACTCATGTGTTGCGATGCATGAGGCAAATCATGGTCACACCATATACTGACTGGTTTTCTGATTCATGCCCATACCTTTCTTTATGGTGTCTGTGACCAACAGATGCATATCTGTATTCCCAGTCATGTGAAAACCATAGATTTGGGGCCTAATGAATTTATTAAAATTGACTGATTTCCTTATATGAACTGTAACTCAGTAAAATCTTAGAAATTGTTGCATGTTGTGTTTATATTTTGGTTCAGTGTACATATATATAAAGATTATTATTGTACTATATTTCCCTTATCAAATCAAGGCAGGGGACATGTCTGCTTCCCTGGTTTACATCCTCAGGCAGTAGGGCTGTATGTTCTTGCCTCACATCTTCAGACAGAAAATCAAACTTCCCTCCCTACTATTTCCTTACAAGCCTACCCTTGTTCGACCTCTTGGCCTGCGACAAAGACGACAACAACGGTGACCCGGGCAACAGCGGTGGCGACCGCTGTGTCCATGATGACCGCAGTGTCCATGGCGACAGGGGCGCCTTCACCGGCGGCATGGGCGCAGCCACTTTAACCGTATTCTTCCCATAAAGCCTCTTCTCAAACTCTAGTAGCTGCGCCCAGAAACCCGCGTTGAGTCGTACGTACGGCCGACTCTCCTGCACCCATGCGTGGGCCCGGCACAGAGTCACGCCCCGGTAGCGCATTAGGTATGCTATGACCAGGGCCGGCGAGCGGCTCATGCCAGCCGCACAATGCACCAGCGTACCACCCGTCCGGTTGCTGTGGATGCGCTCTGCCACACGGTCAAAATGGTCGCCCAGACGGGCGCTGGGAAGGTCAGAGACGGGCACACGCAGGCACTCCACGCCTGGGTAGACTGGGCAGACGTGGTTGAGGGTGGCATTGACAATGAGGGTAATGCCCTTGCGGGAGACCAGGGCCTGGTTGAGGGGGGCATCTGCTCCACTCAGGAACAGGGTGGGGGTGATCTGAGAGACCGACATGGCTGCCTGTGAGGGAAACGCACACAAACACATTACCAATACAAGCTTTGGTTCCGTCTTAGCACTAGTGACACCTGCATCAGCTTATCTGTGTCCAGACAAAAAAATTATGATCAGACCATGATTTTACATAATGGTTATTGATTATTTGAAACAGGTGTGTGATGGGAGGAACAAAACCTTACACTCTACCACTTAGAACCTGTGGGGGATCCATAATATGCCTAATATGCTGTAGCCACTAACCCTGGTCTTGGAGTACAGGCTTTTGTTCCAGTTCAGCACTAGCACACCTAATGCATCCAAAGCCATATATCGAAGTACATAATCAAGACCTTTAGATGAATCAGGTATTTTGGCTGTTTCCAAAGCATAACCTGTTCTCTAGGACCAGGCTTGGTGACCACTTCATTTACATCAATACAACCTAGTAAGAGATCATCATTACTAAACTGTTGAGTCCAGGTCCAAGGACCTGGATAGAAACTAATTGTAGCATGATACACACTCAAAATAAAAAAAAAGACAACCTTTTGAACAAAGTTAAGTTAGTAAGAACCATTCAGTCTTCTATTATTCTATGAATACCCATTCTGCACACTTTCACAATCCTTTACCCGCAGTAAAATGAGCATATCATGTGCGTGACTAGAAAGACATTGTGGTATGTAGACGCAATGGTGTCATATTCATAAAGTAAAATCTCTGTGTGTTTAAATGTTTTAGAGTTATTTATGCTTGCCATAGTATGCAAAGCTTGTGCAATTCTCAGTCACGTTTCATAGGAGTGAGCCTATGTGTTGTGAGACTGTGTCGCAGCTGCTGCCTGTGTGTTTGTGTGTATAGTGACTTACCTGGTCTTTTAGTAGTATGCTGCCTCTGTATGTCTGGATCTGTCTCTCAGGTTAGAACGTTTCTGGCCACGAGAAGCGAACCCCTGTTGGGGCACTCACATAGCACAAACACACACCCCTAAAAAGGCTTTGGGCCTGATGGCCAATAAAGAGAGAGATTAATTTTAGACTACCCCGGCAGCTGGGGTAAAGCTCCTGAAAACCGTCACGTGCACCCACATTTCCACCCCCACACACACACACACCAATGTCCTATATATCTGATAGGGATCAACTTCAATCACCAGTCTCTACAGTCTAAATGAAAAACACTATTAGGCTACATAACATTTGAAGACAGTGAACAGTTTAACATAAACATTCAATTTTCTGTTTAACAGAAGTCCCGTCAGTGAATGAATGGCATTTGCAGATGTATTTTAGGTTTTGGATGGAAATACCAGGAGAGGCAGTGACATACGTTACTACAGCAGACAAAAGTCAAACGACATGTTTTTGAAACCATAAACATGATACCAATACGCAACAGATTGTCCTTTGATCAGTATTTTTTGTGGTTGTAAAATCTCAGTCAAATTTGTATTCAGGCACTAGACAGCGTACATCTCTCTCTCTTCATTGGGTGTCAGATCGGTTTGGATGGGGGAAAGTTAACCAATGCCTAACATTACCCTAATCCTGACCTTAAATGTAGCCCTATTCTTAGCCCATTTTTATCCCTATGCCTAACCTTAACCATTGGATATACCGGTTGAATATTAACTTCATTTTCTTATTTGATGTGGGGTGGGATGCATGGTCAAATAAAATACATTTAGTTCATATCTTGTGACATCAAGACATAGGCCTACATTGACATTAGTGGATATCATGACACTAGGCGAGACCCAAATGCAGACACAGGAGTTAGATGGTTGGAGTTTAAGATGTTAAATAAATCCAAAGGGGATAGGTAAGAGAATGGTCGTGGACAGGCAAAGGGTCATAACCAGATCAGAGTCCAGGAGGTACAGAGTGGCAGGCAGGCTCAAGGTCAGGGCAGGCAGAATGGTCAGGCAGGCGGGTACAGAGTCCAGAACAGGCAAGGGTCAAACCGGGAGGCCTAGAAAAAGGAGAAAAGGCAAAGTAGAAAACCGGGAAAACATGCCGGTAGGCTTGGACATACAAGACGAACTGGCACAGAGAGACAGGAAACACAGGGATAAATACACTGGGGAAAACAAGCGACACTTGGAGGGGTTGGAGACAATAACGAGGACAGGTGAAACAGATCAGGGTGTGACAGTGGATTAATATATTGTTCATATTTAGGCTAATATGTTTTCTGGATTACTATATCCTTTGTGAAACGTGCAATGAATGCACATAAAATATTAAACTTAGTTTTTTTATTACTGTTTATGTCAGTCAAATGGAAGACCGTTCAAAAAGACAGACTCTACTAACAAAGGTGAAACTTTGTCGATACATTTAGATATCTTTTGCCAGGACGTATACCTTGAAATAACTATTAATATCAAATGTATTTGGATCAGAGAGGAAGAGGCAAAGAATACAGATGAACTTTGTTTGTCTAACGTTATACACAACATCAATGTGAGTTTAAACGGCAAGTGATGTAGTTAGTCCGCGACATCCTGTTTTTGCATTCCAACCATAGAGATAGATAGAGGACTCATCATGGATATAACCTGTTTTAGTATGGACATTGAGGGCTTCCACCATGATTCCTTTTAAAAGTAGTCAACTGGTAGTCTAGCGGTTAAGAGCATTGGGCCAGTAACCAAAAGGCTGCTGGTTCACAGCCGACTAAGTGACAAATCTGTGCCCTTAAGCAAGGCACTTAACCCTAATTCCTCTGGAAAAGAGTGTCTGCTAAATTACTCAAATTTAACTGGGTGGGGATTCCTATGGGTTGTAGCCTCTGGTATGAAGATGAGTCCTCTATCTAGCTCTGTTTCCAATGCGTCGCACATATTACCCTTCTACTAGCACCACGATCACGGATGCATTCTTTCAAAACATGAGTCCCCATGCAAAGACATGATAAACTTTCAGTGCAGTAGAACTGTTTTTCACAGCATTGCAACCACATCTGAACAAATTTATGGATAATTTCACATACTTTTATTTGGAATATTGTATAATTTGTACCAGTATTTCTTTAGAAAGTTTATACCAATACTGGTATGTTGAAAGCTATTGTGTAAGCTACATTTAAAGAAATTCACTATTAATAAAATTCTCTGTAGGGTCTGTAGAATCTAAATATGGTGTTATTTCATGGGGACTGTGGTCTAAATAACCAGCAGCACTTTCTACTCCACCCATTCCATTCACTGCAATGCAATACATTGTATATGAATTACATATTGGTTTATAGTGAAAAAACTATTCTATGTGCCAAAGTAAAAGTGGGTTTGGGATTACTCAGTAGGGTCTGTAGAACCTACACTGGCAAGAAAAAGTATGTGAACCCTTTGGAATTACCTGGATATCTGCATAAACGTGTCATAAAATTTGATCTGATCTTCATCTGTCACAACAATAGACAAACACAGTCTGCTTACACTAATAACACGTTTTCATGTCTTTATTGAACACACCGTGTAAACATTCACAGTGCAGGGTGGGAAAGGTATGTGAACCCTTTGCTTTAATAACTGGTCGACCCTCCTTTTTGCAGCAATAACCTCAACCAAAAATGTTGCGGATCAGACCTGCACAACAGTCAGGAGGAATTTTGGACTATTCCTCTTTACAAAACTGTTTCAGTTCAGCAATATTATTGGGATGTCTGGTGTGAACCGCTCTCTTGAGGTCATGCCACAGCATCTCAATCGGGTTGAGTTCAGGACTCTGACTGGTCCACTCCTGTTGAAGCCATTCTGTTGTTGATTTACGTCTGTGTTTTGGGTCGTTGTCCTGTTGCATCACCCAACTTCTGTTGAGCTTCAATTGGCGGACAGATAGCCTTACATTCTCCCGCAAAATGTCTTGATAAACTTGGGAATTCATTTTCCTATCAATGATAGCAAGCTGTCCAATATATCCCTCTTCTGGGGCTTAATAAGTCCTAAACCTTAAGGTTTGTTCCAGTACAAGTGAGAAGGGAAGCACATTCTATGTTGCTAAGGAGACAATATGCCTCCTTTAAACTTTATCAACCGTTGCTTCACTTTCTCTTTCATACTAGGGAGGCAGGACCAAATATATCCTTTCACATATAAACTCAGCAAAAAAAGAAACGTCCCTTTTTTGGGACCCTGTCTTTCAAAGATAATTAGTAAAAATCCAAATAACTTCACAGATCTTTATTGTAAAGGGTTTAAACATTGTTTCCCATGCTTGTTCAATGAACCATAAACAATTAATGAACATGCACCTGTGGAATGGTCGTAAAGACACTAACATCTTACGGATGGTAGGCAATTAAGGTCACAGTTAGGGAAACTTAGGGAAACTTAGGGAAACTTAGGACACTAAAGAGGCCTTTCTACTGCCTGAAAAACACCAAAAGAAAGATGCCCAGGGTCCCTGCTCATCTGCGTGAGCGTGCCTTAAGCAGATGAGGCCAGGGCAATAAATAGCAAAGTCCGTACTGTGAGACACCTAAGACAGCGCTACAGGGAGACAGGACGGACAGCTGATCGTCCTCGCAGCGGCAGACCACGTGTAACACCTGCACAGGATCGGTACATCCGAACATCACACCTGCGGGACAGGTACAGGATGTCAACAACAACTGCCTGAGTTACACCAGGAACGCACAATCCCTTCATCAGTGCTCAGACTGTCCGCAATAGGCTGAGAGAGGCCATAAAAAAGCCAGACTACGGTTTGTAACTGCACATGGGGACAAAGATCGTACCTTTTGGAGAAATGTCCTCTGGTCTGATTAAACAAAAATATAACTGTTTGGCCTTAATGACCATTGTTATGTTTGGGGGAAAAAGGGGTAGGCTTGCAAGCCCAAGAACACCATCCCAACCGTGAAGCACTGGGGTGGCAGCATCATGTTGTGGGGGTGCTTTATTGCAGGAGGAACTGGTGCACTTCACAAAATAGATGGCAGGAAAATAACGTGGATATATTGAAGCAACATCACAAGACATCAGTCAGGAAGTTAAAGCTTGGTCACAAATGGGTCTTCCAAATGGACAATGACCCCAAGCATACTTCCAAAGTTGTGGCAAAATGGCTTAAGGACAACAAAGTCAAGGTATTGGAGTGGCCATCACAAAGCCCTGACCTCAATCCCATAGAGAATTTGTGGGCAGAACTGAAAAAGCGTGTACGAGCAAGGAGGCCTACAAACCTGACTCAGTTACACCAGCTCTGTCAGGAGGAATGGGCCAAAATTCACCCAATTTATTGTGGGAAGCTTGTGGAAGGCTACCCGAAACGTTTGACCAAAGTTAAACAATTTAAAGGCAATGCTACCAAATACTAATGTAAACTTCTGACCCACTGGGAATGTGATGAAAGAAATAAAAGCTGAAATAAATAATTCTCTCTACTATTATTCTGACATTACACATTCTTAAAATAAAGTGGTGACTAACTGACCTAAGACAGGGATTTTTTTACTTGGATTCAATGTCAGGAATTGTGAAAAACTGAGTTTAAATGTATTTGGCTAAGGTGTTTGTAAACCTCCGACTTCAACTGTACATCACTTTTTCTGATTCACTTCCTCAACTCAGAAAAGGCAGTATTATACAGGATTTTTACCCATCCAAGCAGTCCCCATGGATCGATTAACTTCCTCAACACAATAGGCAGTATCACAGGATTTCTACCTATCCAAGCAGTCCTTATCGATTCACTTCCTCAACATGATTAACAATATCACAGGATTTCCATTTCATTTTATTCGACCATGGACAGTTGCCACTCCAAACTGGATCAAACAGAACAGTCAACAGAGCAGACAGACAACCTGAACGAGACTGAACACACCCACCCCAGATGAGCAACTGAGCGAGCTGGACGAATTGAATGACCCACCTGACTCGGACTGGATAAGATGAATGGGTTGCATTTTTTGCGCAAACTCAAACAGGTCTAACCAAATAAGTCTAGCCAAACTGAATCAGACAACACAGTCACAACTCAAACTGTAGTGGCTTCCTTTCCTCTTTACCACAGCCACTGCCCTAGCCTGAAGCGGGGTTGTTTCGTACGCATACAGTCCACACTCAAGGTTTCCAAACGGCCAAAACATTCAATGAGATCCAGGGATATGGTGCAACAAAAGCTTTATTCTTCTTATATCTAACAAAAAAAGTATTATCCAATCAACTTAAAACAGAGATTACTTGACATGGAAAATACATAATATGACCTGTTTGTATGTCTGTATGGTCAAAAGACTATACCGCTCCCACGTCTAGCTAGGACTCCTCTCCCTGAAGGCCCAATTGTTAACTGCACTGAATGCACAACAATTACTTAATATTCAAACATAGAGCCAATATGCAAAACATTCTATACCAGAGCACTATTACAGTTCATAGCTATATACAAATATACAAGGTCCCATATAGGAAAAGAGTCCATAGATCTCAGTCTGAGTTGAAGTGTTCAGGTGTTCAACTTCCAAAAATGTAAAGAGTTTGACGTCCAAAAAATGTATGACAACGACATCAACGAATCAGAGGTGCACGTGATTCAAAGATGGAGCAGTGTATATGTATGTATGTATGTATGTATGTATGTATGTATGTATGTATGTATGTGTCTCACTCCGCCGCCTCAAGGAGCAGACAGAGTTTATTGATAGGTCTCTGTAAGATATTGGTCTTGGTCTTAACCATAACGCTTCGGACAAGACCATTAGCCCCTGGCAAAGCCTCCACCACACGCCCCATTAGCCAAGAGTTCCTTGGGGCGGTGTCATCAACAATGACAACCAAGGTCACCAGGACTGAAGTTTCTCTTAGTTTTGTTCCACTTGCTCCTGCATAAGTGGAAGATACTCCCTGATCCATCTCTTCCAGAAGAGGTCAGTGATATATTGTTCTTGCTTCCATCTCCTTCGTGAGTATAGGTCGCTTCTCTGGAATAGTCCAGGTGGCAGGACTGGCTTTGCTTTCAGATGAAGCAGATCCAGGCAACTGCTTTCTTCAAGCTGTTCCATGTTGAATAGTACTCAATCAGTTTGCTGGTCGGACTCTTTTCTTCCACACTTGTACTGTTACGATGACGTATTTTCTCACCTCTGGATCATCCGAAGGGATGGAGCCAAGCTCCTCGGGGACTTTTGGCCATTGTGTTTCTGCTTTCTCCAGGAATTCTGGTCCTTTGCGACATCTCTTCGAGTTCAGGAAAGTTTCAACATGTAATCCTCTTGAGGCATCATCGGCTGGGTTGTGTTTGGAGTTCAAATACCTCCACTGTTTTGCTTTCGATAGGTCACGGATCACAGCAACCCTATTAGCCACAAAGGTATGGAATCTCTTGGTATCGTTGTGGATGTATTTTAGCACAGACTGGCTGTCTGTCAATGTTCCATTGGATTCCAAGTGCTCTTTCAACATGTAGCTTTTCTCTGTCCAGATCCAGTTATTTTATCTGCTTGGCTTTGTGTTCATCAGGGATAGAAGCCAGCACAGCGCGGCTGTTGCTGACCCACTTGGTCAATTTGAACCCACCCTGAGAGCACACATCCCTGAGGTTTTTTGTGAGATCTATGGCTTGTTCTTCTGTGGCCACTGACTTGAGGCAGTCATCAACATAGAAGTTGGACTTGACTGTTTGAATCACCTCTTCATCGTACCTCTCACAGTTGTCTTCTGCAGTCTTTTGCAGTGCAAAGTTTGCACAACTTGGAGAGGATAAAGCACCGAAAAGATGTACCGTCATTCTGTACTCCTCCAATCTTTTGTTAGTATCACCGTCCGGCCACCATGGGAATCGCAGGAAGTCGAAGTCATCTTCATGGACACGTACTTGATGGAACATTCCTTTGATGTCTGCCATCATGGCAATGTGCTCTTGCTGAAATCTTAGCAAGACTCCTTTAAGCGTGTTTGCCAGGTCAGGGCCTTGAAGGAGTTCACTGTTGAGAGATGTGCCTTTATAGGATGATGAACAGTCAAACACCACTCGTATTGTTCCTTTGCGCTTATGGTGAACGCCATGGTGTGGTATGTACCATACCTTGCCTTTTTCTCTGAGGAGCTGTTCTTGTGGTACCTTCTTGGCGTAACCTTTTGTTATCATCTCTTCCATACTCTGCAGCGTAACCTTTGTCCTTTTTGAACTTCCTGATAATATTTAGAGCCCGCTGCTCTGCCATGTCACGATTGTTTGGCAGGACTACATCTTTGTTGCGAAAGGGCAACAGTAAGTAGTAGTGACGTTCTTTGAGGGTTATGGAGCTTGATACTATCTCCATAAACTTACAATCCTCAGCTGACATCTCATTTTTCTCTTCATACTCTCTCTCAGGGAAGTCATGGTTGTACTGATTTACAAGAAGAACCCCCAGGTCGGCCATTGCGATACGATTGGCCATCACCGTAGGACGCCCAGATTCTTCTGCCATGGTACAATTGTTAAGTGGACCGTTCATCACCCATCCAAAGAGGGTTTTCACTGCATACGGTCCGTTGCCTTGGCTATTTATGATTTGCCAGGGTTCCATTGCCTTTGGAGCATTTACGCCAATCAGGAGTTTGACGTCGGCATCAATCTCCTTCAACTGAACCTCTTTCAGGTATGGCCACCTTTTGAGATCTTTCTGAGTGGGAATGTTCTCTCTTGTCACTTGGATCTTATTCTGGGTGTAGACCTTTGGTAATGCAAGAAATGTTTCACCTTCCACGTTGCCAATCTCTAATCCAGATATCTCAAAGCTCTTGGTAGGACTCTCCTGCCCCATTGTGCGTAGCAGAATTTCAGTCTCACAGCCTTTAGCTTTCAGCTGCCTCATGAGTCTCTCCGTACAAAATGTTGCTGAGCTACCAGAATCGAGAAACGCATAGGTTAACACAGACTTGCTTCCATTTGCCATCTTTACTTGAACTGGCACAATTGCAAATGCACAATCTATACCGGCCCCGGTATCTTCACCAGTTTCCAGTGAAACAAGAGCACTGCTGACAGCCTCCTCCCGCTTTACTGCTACACCACTCATATCTGCCTTTTGAGATATAAATCTCTCTCTTCCTTCAATGTGCAGGATAGTGGGGTGCTTTCTTTGACAGCGCTGACAGGTCATCCTTCTTTTACATTCTTTGCTTAAGTGTTCTCTCATCAAACAGCCAAAACAAAGGCCTTTTGATCTCAGAAACTCAACCTTGGATGTGTGGCTGTGCCTTCACCTGTTGGCAGTCAACCAATAAATGCTCACCAGCACAAAATACACATGAGATACTGGGAGCATCAGAAGGGTAGGTGCCTGGTCTCTTTACTTTGAATGTTTGTTCTTTTAGAGGTTTTTCAGAGTTGCAATCTGCCACTACAGCTACTGCAGTGGCAAAGCTGCTTCCCCTACTCTTGGACTTTAACTGCTGTTTAAAGTCAGCTGCTGTTTTGGTTTTTAAAAACTTTTTGTTGGACAGGGGATCTTGAATATCTCCATACAACGGATCCTGCAGTATTTTGGCCTGTTTTTCCATGAACGTCACAAGGTCACTGAACTGGGCCCTCAGGTGGCTTCTCTAAAATATCACATGCTGTAGACCTCCAACTTTATGTTGGAGGGAAGATTAAGCTCTTCCATGTTCTGTAGGTCTTGCATAGCGTTACAGCAACCCCTTAGATAGAGTGCATAGCCACCCAGTCCCTTTCCATCATCCGGTTTGATGTTTGTCCAGTTCCAAGCTTTTTCCATGTAAGCAGTGGTGACTTTGATTTCATTGCCAAAGTGTTCCTTTAACAACCTCTTAGCCTCTGCATAGCCTCTTCTGGCTCGCATATGCAGACAACTACAGACCAGATCCTTGGGCTGACCAGAGGTGTACTGTTCCAGGTAATACGGCCTATCTTCTATACCATGCTCAAATTCACGCATGAATGGCCAAAAGTTTAGAGGATCACCATCAAACATAGGTATCTCCCTAACAGTGCTGTAGTACAAGGAGGTCAGCAATTTCATTCTGCCTTTGCATGACAGTAGAGAGGTTATCATGGCTGGTATTATGGCTGATACCCGCAGTGTTGATTCTGTTTGATTGTTAGACCTTGCTGTTGGCTGCTGAAGGGTGTGGTTTATGTCTGTTTTCTGAATAGGTTTTGATGGCTTTGTTGTCGGTTGTTGTAAAACCCTTTGTAATGGGGTCTTTGGAAATGCACCAGTTTCCTTATAGAACTTGGGTTCCTGGTTCTCAAAATAAGAGTTCATTCAATCTTCTTTGCTTAGTAAATGGGCTGCCACAGGATGGGATTGAGAAGCTGACTCAACACTCTCCAGGACCTTCAGTTTGGCATTATATGCTGCTATGTCCATTTCCAGTGCATTTCTTTCCATCCTAACATTCAGTTGAGCTTTCAGTTGTTCCAGTTGAGCTTTCTCCAGTTCCATTGCATGCTTGTCCTGTAATGATGCTTAGCGAGCTAGTAGAGCTGCTCGTTCTGCCACAACTTTTAGGTGTGCAGAGGACACTGAGGAAGCAGCCTTAGAATACTTTGTTTTACTTGATGTTTTTGACACATTGGAAATGCTGTTGTGTGGTTCAACGAGCGTTTGTGGCTCAACTTCAGCCTTTTTCCATACTTCCACCTCTTTCAGGAAATGTTCATAAGTCCTCATTCTTGGTTGATAATAGTTAATGCTCTCATTTTCCTGTTCCTCTTCTGTGACTAGCTCTAGCACAGATTCATGAGCATTCTTAAAGTCATTGAGAACAGCATCAAATGCTTCAAAACCCTCATTCACAGTTTCAACGTTTCCTCCATCAACAAGGACTTTTATTTCATTCATTTTGCGTGTACACACTCCAAGTTTGCCTCTCCGGGCTGCATAGAGTGAATTTAAATGCTCCTCTGCCCTCTCCAATGGGGTCTTATTTGTGATTTCATCCGCCATCATTCACTTTTAGTTCACTCAATTTACAATGACACAGTTGTTGGTTTGATGTTAAACGCAATGCCCCTTTAGACCTCCTTTAATGCTTTAATGCTTTAAAACACAGTCATCCATTTCAGCATATTGACCCATTTTGTATTGAACATGTGCAAGTTCGGCATTTTAGATGCGTTTAAACATTTCATCCCATTATAAGTTTTGTCCCCTTTAATGAAGTTAAAACACGCAGTATCTTTAGATCCTTTAGTTGCATTCCATTGATGCATTGCATTTCCACGTTAGGCCAAATATTAGACATATGATTAGGCTACACTGTGCATAGGATCTCAGTGTTTCCCAAACTTAAACTTCTTGTTTTCACAGCGCTGTGTTTTGAATTCCATTCCCAAGTTTATCAAACGTTCCAATTATAAGCACATTTGCGCTTCCATAATATGCATGATCAAACGATCGCATTGAACAGGGCAGCTTATTAATTCGCAGTGGTTACTCACAGCTGGCAAATTCTAAGAGTTCAAGTCCTTCCAAGCAAACTGTCCTTATGGTCCAAATGCAATGACAAACAGAACCATATCCAGCGTGTGTCCGAACCGGAGATTTCCTTCCGATAGTAATCCTTCAAGGAAGTATTTTGACTTGATTGTAGTGGCTTCCTTTCCTCTTTACCATAGCCACTGCCCTAGCCTGAAGCGGGGTTGTTTCGTACGCATACAGTCCACACTCAAGGTTTCCAAACGGCCAAAACATTTAATGAGATCCAGGGATATGGTGCAACAAAAAGGTTTATTCTTCTTATATCTAACAAAAAAATTATTATCCAATCAACTAAAAGCAGAGATTACTTGACATGGAAAATACATAATATGACCTGTTTGTATGTCTGTGTGGTCAAAAGGCTATACCGCTCCCACGTCTAGCTAGGACTCCTGCCTAAGTTACACTAACAACAAATGAATACATCTCAATCAGGTAAATATAAATCATTAAGGTACGTACCTAATATTTCATCATATACATTCATATTTAATATATTTACACAAACATACATGGAGCTCTGTATGTTCTGTCTTGTATACAAATATGTCCAAATCGGCTCTAACACCACAAACAGACTGAACAAACTGATCAGATGAACTGTCCAAACAAATCAGGTGAATAACCCCACTCAACTGAGCCAGTCAAGACAGATGAAGCTCACAACTCTCCCTCTGCAGTTGGTCACACACCAATTACTATACTCTATTTTCCCTGTTGCAACCCTCAAAGCTTTTTATCCCCTCCTTATTTTGCATGCATTTCATTTGAACTCAAAAGCTCCCAATATTTCTTTGGTTCATCAAATTTGTAGAGACCCACTGCTGAGGCAGGTTCCTGGAGCGAACCACACAAACTCTACACTATAGGCAAGAACTTGGTTTACCTTGTTTTTCAAGTGGCCACTATATTTGTGCATTTCTTCCAAGAGGCTTGTCCACAGCTGCAGATTTTCACCATCTCTGGTCCCTTTTCGCAATTCCTGACAAGCTCGCCATTTCTGTTGTGGAAATATTTAGTCAATAATATTTCTCAAAACCGGAGACTGTGATCAAATAGACTTTATTACAAAGTAATATAAGCCGAGCTGGTTCATGAAGTAACTCCCTTTCCAGCCTTGGCACACACTCTTGATACAGGTTTCACCCTTACGTCACACACATAGTTCAGAGTCACGGTTCCCTGGTGGAGCGGACCAAGACGCAGTGAGGGTTCCAGTATACATACTTTATTTAAAGTGCAAACTGGAAAAAACAATAAACAATGAAACAAACCGTCACGCAGGTGTGGCACACCCGGGTACACACACAAATGCAAACAATAACCCACCAGGCAAGTGGGGCAGGGAATCAACTTAAATAGGATTCCCAATTAGAGACAACGACTAACAGCTGCCTCTAATTGGGAACCCAAACCAACCAACACAGAAATATAAACATAGAACATTAACACACCCCTGATCACGTCCTGACCAAAAACACCAATGAGCAGCCAAAAGGGCTATCTATGGCTAGGACATGACAGTAACCCCCCCCCAAAGGCGCGGACTCCGACCGCGCCCAAAAGTCACTGGGAGGGTCTCTCGGGTGGGTCTTCGCCTTTGGCGGCGGCTCCGGTGCAGGAGCAGGCCCCGTACGTGGAGCAGGAACAGTACGTGCCAGGCTGGGGCGACACCCAAGAGGCCTGGTGCGTGAAGCAGGCACAATACGTATTAGGCTGGTACGACATCCTAGAGACCTGGTGCGTGAAGCGAGAACAGTACGCGCCAGGCTGGGACGACATCCTAGAGGCCTGGTGCGTGGAACAGGAACAGTCCGTACCAGGCTGGGACGACACCCTAGAGGCCTGGTGCGTGAAGCAGGAACATTACGTGCCAGGCTGGGACGACACCCTAGAGGCCTGTCTGCGTGGAACAGGAACAGTCCGTGCCGGTCTCTCGATGCGCACAGGGGGCCTGGTGCGCGGAGCAGGAACAGGACGTGCTGGGCCCTCGATGCGCACAGGGGACCTGATGCGTGGAGCAGGGACAGGACGTGCCGGGCTCTCGATGCTCACAGGGGACCTGATGCGTGGAGCAGGGACAGGACGTGCCGGGCTCTCGATGCGCACAGGGGACCTGATGCGTGGAGCAGGGACAGGACGTGCCGGGCTCTCGATGCGCACAGGGGACCTGATGCGTGGAGAGGGAACAGGCCGTGCCGGGCTCTGAAGACGCACAGGGAGCCTGGTACGTGGAGCAGGAACAGGCCGTGCCGGGCTCTGAAGGCGCACAGGGGACCTGGTGCGTGGAGCAGGGACAGGCCGTGCCAGGCTCTGAAGGCGCACAGGGGACCTGGTGCGTGGAACAGGGACAGGACGTCCTGGGCTCTGAAGGCGCACAGGGGACCTGATGCGTGGAGCAGGAACAGACCGTGCCGGGCTCTGAAGACGCACAGGGAGCCTGGTGCGGGAAGCAGGAACAGGCTGTGCTGGGCTCGCGATGCGCACTGGGAACCTGGTGCGGGGAGCAGGAACAGGCCGTGCTGGGCTTGCGATGCGCACTGGGATTCTAGTGCGTGGAGCAGGAACAGGCCGTGCTGGGCTCGCGATGCGCACTGGGAACCTAGTGCGGGGAGCAGGAACAGGCCGTGCTGGGCTCGCGATGCGCACAGGGGGCCTGATGCGTGAAGCAGGGACAGTCCGTACCGGTCTCTGAACGAGCACTGGAGACACCGTGCGCTTCACTACATGACCCGGTGCCTGACCAGTGCCACGCTCACTCCGGTAAGCACGGGGAGTTGGCTCAGGTCTCCAACCTGAACCAGCCAACCTCCCCGTGTGCCCCCCCAAAAAAATGTTGGGGGCTGCCTCTCGGGCTTCCTCGCCAGCCGTGTTCCCGCATACTTCTCCTCATAGAAGCACCGCTCTGCCGTCGCTGCTTCCATCTCCTCCCTGGGACGGCGATACTCCCCAGCCTTACTCCAGGGTCCTTCTCCAGCCAGGATTTCCTCCCATGTCCAGCACTCCCGGTTATCTCGCTGCTTGGTCCTTGTTTGGTGGGTTATTCTGTCACGGTTCTCTGGTGGAGCGGACCAAGATGCAGTGAGGGTTCCAGTATACATACTTTATTTAAAGTGCAAACTGGAAAAACCAATAAACAATGAAACAAACTGTCACGCAGGTGTGGCACACCCAGGTACACACACAAATGCAAACAATAACCCACCAGGCAAGTGGGGGCAGGGAATCAACTTAAATAGGATTCCCAATTAGAGACAACGACTAACAGCTGCCTCTAATTGGGAACCCAAACCAACCAACACAGAAATATAAACATAGAACATTAACACACCCCTGATCACGTCCTGACCAAAAACACCAATGAGCAGCCAAAAGGGCTATCTATGGCCAGGACGTGACAATAGTAACTCCTCTTTATGTAAATGATTCATCCCCTCTGGCATTTAGCCACCGTTATCTTTTTGCCTTGCACTACTTTTAGTTTGGTTTCACATTAGGGCATGGAAACTTTAGAGCCATAGCAATGATTAAAACATAAATAGACATGTTCACTCCCAAGACAGGTGCATGTCTAATGGTGCCTAATGACCTAGACACACATATAGAGTGCACTTATCCTGCTGACTACTACAAAATGTATAATGGGCACACATGTACTAGAAAACTCCCAATAGGCGTAACAAGCAACATAGCAACAGTAAATATTAGGCCATAGCAATGGAACAAAAATAAACAGACATGCCCACTCCCCAGACAGGTGCATGTCTAATGGTGTCTAATGACCTGGACACACATATAGAGTGCACTTATTTTACTCTAAGATGTCACACATGTACTGGAACATTTCCAATACTATTTACAGTAGCGGTGAGTGGGTAAGATCACTGTGAAAGCAAGCCAGAAAAAAAGTCATATTACAACCTGTGTTGTGATAATTGCGTTGCTTTCTCTATAACCTGTTAGTTCATATGCCTTGCCACGTGATATATAGGCTTAAGGCCGAGACAGAATACATTCAACCACACCTTTGTTTCATCACAAAACCGGAGGGCAACCTCTGTCCAGTGAAGTCCACAAAGCATATTGCATGTAAGAAACAGTTACTTGACCTACAGCATGGTCAAGCAAGTTAATGTTTCCAACATTTTCGGACTATTAAACAACTATTGATTTAGAACCACAGAGAGTTACCGCAAGTCTCAAAGAAAACAGGAGCTGCCTCCACTATTCCAGCACCACTTCAAGTTCAACATCATCAAATCACCTATGCTTAGTCTAATACAGTGACTTGCTTAGTCTAATACAGTGACAACTAAAAGATACCAAAAACGATTTAGTCCAATCATCGTATCAATCATGTGTGTGCATGCGTGTGTGTGTGTGTGTATGCGTGCGTTCGTGCAAGTAGAAAAAACATGTTGACTCACCCTACTTGTAGAGAAAGGCCAATGCCATCCTCCTCTATTTCATGTTGACGAAACGGCCTATGACTCTGTACAAACTTTAAGTTTTTGTTGTCCTAGGCTACCTGGATAAAATGCATGCTCGCTAGCCTAACTTCCATTCATGGGCAACGATGCGCCAGCTAGTTAACATTAGCCTACTACATCTAGCTGCATATTGAACTTCCACCCTCTCAGGTCAGGGACGCAATGTATACATTTATTGTTGGATCAGAATCACCGTTATAGTCATTGGGCAGTACGGAAAATTAAGTCCAAATCCCTTTCTCCATCCATGGCTAATTTAGGAAAGGGACAATTTTAGCTAATTTTATCACCGGAGAACAACGACGCAACGAGATGCAACAATTGTAGTTTTTTTCGGTCAATTACGATTTGCTTTTGATGTGATTGGTGTGAATCCAAGTCCTAACTGGCTTCCCGTGACACTTTTTTTGGGTGCACCAGGGCCATTCACAGTTGAGCTCACTCAGTTTAGCTCAACGCTGATTGTCTATTATTTTATACTTTTTTATCAAGGGAGGCCAAATGCTCACTCGCTTCCCCTGCGTTCAAAGATATGGGCGGCAACAATGTCATACTCTTTTTAACCAGACAGCATCAGACAGATGGGATACACAAACAGATACAGAGGGGTGCAGTTTCACTCGCTCGGATGCTTTCGCAGGTGAGATACATTCAGCCTCTTGCAAATTGAAGGAAAATTATGAAACACAGAGAGACGAAAGATACATTATTTTATATAATAGAGAGAAATAGTAATGGCATTTTTTGAAGGCACTAACGCCGCATGCACACAGCTTGCATCAAACTGTATGAGTCCCGGCGGAAGTCCATTAATTTCAATGGGATACAATCCGCACTGCTGCATCTCATCTGCCATACATCTGCTGGACTAGGCTGCCGTGCGTGCATGCTTTGGATATTTCCAACTTGTACAGTGGCCTTTCAATTTACCACAGGTGGACTCCAATCAAGTTGTAGCATGTAGTCTCATAGCAAAGGGTCTGAATACTTATGTAAATGTTTTGGTACCCACTTTATGTGCCTTTTGGCAAACTCCAAGTGGGCTGTCATGTGCCTTTTACTGAGGAATGGCTTCTGTCTGGCCACTCTACCATAAAGGCCTGATTTGTGGACTGCTGCAGAGATGGTTGTCCTTATGGAAGGTTCTCCAATCTCCACAGAGGAACTTTAGAGCTCTGTCAGAGAGACCATCAGGTTCTTGGTCACCTCCATGACCCAGGCCCTTCTCCCCCGATTGCTCAGTTTGGCCAGGCCAAACTGTTCGTTTTTGCTCTGACATGCACTGTCAATTGTGGGATCTTATATAGACAGGTGTTTGCCTTTCCAAATTATGTGCAATTAATTGAATTTACCACAGGTGGACTCCAAGTTGTAGAAACATCTCAAGGATGATCAATGGAAACAGGATGCACCCGAGCTCAATTTACAGTCTCATAGCAAAGGGTCTGAATACTTATATAAAGAAGGTACTTATTTATTTATTCATTTATTGTTAAATTTTTTTGGCAAAAAATTCTAAATATCTGTTTTCGCTTTGTCATGATGGGGTATTGTGTGTAAATTGCTAAGGATTTCTTTTTTTTTAATCCATTTTAGAATAAGGCTGTAACGTAACAAAATGTGGAAAAAGTCAACTGGTCTGAATACTTTCCGAAGGCACTGTAATTTCAGATAGCCTACAATAGCCTTGGTAAAATGAAAACATTTGCAGCTTGCTTAGTTCAAATTGACTGACTCATTTATTGAACATGAACAGCAAGGTGATTTCAAGGTAAGAAATGCTTCTGTTGCCCAATTGCCTGCTGGAATAGGCTACTAAGGACGGGGTCGTAATTTCAATCACTGGATCAAATATTAAAATGTGGATATGAACCGAACAGGCCTATGCTTGTCAACAACAACCAGTTTTTTTGTTTTTTTTACCTGTAGCCTAATCTGATTGACAGTTACCTTCAATCTAATGCATTTGAACAACAGCTGATCGACAATTGTGATATGAATTGTGATCATGGTCACAGTTCTAACTAAACATGGCCAGTAATAATTGCATAATAACACTAAAACAACAATACACTGACGTTATAGCCTAATTGATGGCCAGCAGATGTAAATGTATCATTCTCCACGTTTAATATCAGTTTCATTGTGGACTTTTCCCCATAACAGAAGCACTTGAGGGAGTTCCATAACTTCCATTTCAAATTTACATTTCATGCGTAAAACCCTTCGCTTGATATGGTTTTCCATGAGCAAAGTTGACATTAGAATGCAAATTAAACCACCTCCGAGCTAATTTAGCCTAAATTCGTTTTCCTGTGCTTTGTCACCGGTATTTATTGATGCACATCAGTTCTAGAGCATTAGTTAATATGTTTTATGGAAAAAGGGTTGGAAATAGGTGTCTCCATAATGACAATCTTAATAGCCTACCTACAGTTGAAGTCGGAAGTTTACGTACACCTTAGCCAAATACATTTAAACTCAGTGTTTCACAATTCTTTACATTTAATCCTAGTAATCCCATGTTTTAGGTCAGTTAGGATCACCACTTTATTTTAAGAATGTGAAATGTCAGAATAATAGTAGAGAGAATGATTTATTTCAGCTTTTATTTCTTTCATCACATTCCCAGTGGGTCAGAAGTTTACATACACTCAATTGGTATTTGGTAGCATTGCTTTTAAATTGTTTAACTTGGGTCAAACGTTTTGGGGAGCCTTCCACAAGCTTCCCACAATAAATTGGGTGAATTTTGGCCCATTCCTTTGGACAGAGCTGGTGTAACTGAGTCAGGTTTGTAGGCCTCCTTGCTCGCACACGCTTTTACAGTTCTGCCCATTTGGAAGACCCCATTTGTGACCAAGCTTTAACTTCCTGACTGATGTCTTGAGATGTTGCTTCAATATATCCACATCATTTTCCTTCCTCATGATGCCATCTATTTTGTGAAGTGCACCAGTCCCTCCTGCAGCAAAGCACCCCCACAACATGATGCTGTCACCCCGTGCTTCAAGGTTAGGATGGTGTTCTTTGGTTTGCTAGCCTCCCCCTTTTTCCTCCAAACATAATGATGGTCATTGCGGCCAAACAGTTATATTTTTGTTTCATCAGACTAGAGAACATTTCTCCAAAAAGTATGAACTTTGTCCCCATGTGCAGTTGCAAACCGTAGTCTGGCTTTTTTATGGCGGTTTTGGAGCAGTGGCTTCTTCCTTACTGAGCGGCCTTGCAGGTTATGTGGATATAGGACTCGTTTTACTGTGGATATAGATACTTTTGTACCTGTTTCCTCCAGCATCTTCACAAGGTCCTTTGCTGTCGTTCTGGGATTGATTTGCACTTTTCGCACCAAAGTACCTTAATCTCTAGGAGACAGAACACGTCTCCTTCCTGAGCGGTTTGGCGGCTGTGTGGTCCCATGGTGTTTATACTTGCATACTATTGTTTGTACAGATGAACGTGGTACCTTCAGGCGTTTGGAAATTGCTCCCAAGGATGAACCAGACTTGTGGAGGTCTACAATTTTCTTTCTGAGGTCTTTGCTGATTTCTTTTGATTTTCCAATGATGTCAAGCAAAGAGGCACTGAGTTTGAAGGTAGGCCTTGAAATACATCCACAGGTACACCTCCAATTGACTCAGATGATGTCAATTAGCCTATCAGAATCTTCTAAAGCCATGACATAATTTTCTGGTATTTTCCAAGCTGTTTAAAAGCACAGTCAATTTAGTGTATGTAAACTTCTGACCCACTGGAATTGTGATTCAGTGAATTATAAGTGAAATAATCTGTCTGTCAACAATTGTTGGAAAAATGACTTGTGTCATGCACAAATTAGATGTCCTAACCGACTTGCCAAAACTATAGTTTGTTAACAAGAGATTTGTGGAGTGGTTGAAAAACGAGTTTTAATGACTCCAACCTAAGTGTATGTAAACTTCCAACTTCAACTGTACAACTGGTGAAAAGTTGGTACTACATGCTTGCATGCTGCTCTGTCTCCTCTCACTCACTAGACTCACTTACATGTACATTAGTACGTATGGGGGGGTGATAGAGGCCTAAATTCAGCCTAGGCAACAGTACCACCGTGTGGCTGTCGCCTACCATTGAACATCTGACTGACATAACATGATACCAACGCCTTACTAACGTCTGCGTGACACCTGCGTGTAAATTAAAGTCATAAGGTGCATAGTTTATAATTATATGAATTAAATCTCAACCATAAATGTTAGAAACTTACCGATTTCCCGTGCAAGCCAACATTCCCATGTAACCACCTTGAGCTATAGTGTAGCCTACAGGTTATGTATTTCCTGTTATCAGTCATGGCCTAGAGAAGATGATGTCCAATTTATAGATAATCTGTCTTTCCCACAATAGCTCAAGGATGGTATGTTATCTTATCTCACTGTATACAGATCTAAACGTTGTTAGCCAATCACAGACTGTGTTGTTACCAGATCCCAGTAGCCTACATCAGACAACCAATAAGAGTTGTGTCCATGGCTTTCAGTTGAATAGACAAGTTCATAGGCTTTCCCAAAGGGTCCATGTTATTCAGAATCCTTGGGATGTCCCTATCTCAATTAAGTAGAAACGTAACATGGTTAAGATGAGGGTTACGCTTAGTGTTAGGTAAGGGTTATGGTTTAGAGTTCAGGGTAGGGATGTCCCAAGGAATCCGGTTAGCAGTGGCCGTTCATAAAGTGAGAGACGGGCTGTCACGATCTTCTTTCGAATAACTGGACCAAGGCGCAGCGTGCATGGAGTTCCACATATTTAATAGTAATGGAACATCCAAAACAACAAAGAAATAACTAATCGCACAATACGTAGTGCTCAACGGCACTAACAAAAAAAACAATATCCCACAAACACAGGTGGGAAACAGAACACTAAGTATGATCCCCAATTAGAGGCAATGAATAACAGCTGCCTCTAATTGGGAACCACACAAAACACCAACATAGAAATAAAATACCTAGAAACCCCCCCTAGTCACGTCCTGACCTAAAACACCATAGAGAACCCAGAGGGCTCTCTATGGCCACGACGTGACACAGGCACAGTATTTGAGAGCTCGGCAGCGACATAGATATTCATTTGTTTTCTTACAAGCGGCAGACGTGATTTTAGAGTGTCTGCCCCAGATAGTTTCCTTGGAGACTATGAAAATAATTACCAAGATTTCCTTGATCCGATTGAGAAGTAGGCTATATTTAAGTTGTGAAATCGTTCGGAAATATTTAGTCCTACTGTTTTAATAAGGCAAATTTGGTTTATTTGAAAAGAATTACTTTTTGCTGAGTTGATAACGTATTGTCGAAGGCACGTAGGCAATAATATTTACTGTGTCGATAGGGGAGTTGGCTGGTGTACAATAATAACGTAATCTGATGTGCTAGAATTATTTATTTCATGGATTAATTAAATTGTAAATGAAAATATACACGTGGTGTTATAGGACATATACAAATTGTAATACATTACCCCTACATGCCATTGTGTGCTGGAGCTATGGGTTTATTTTTCCACTGTCACTAGTCCTACACATTCACACTCGAACTGAATTGAATAGGGGATGCATAACTACTTTTCACTGAGGAAGAGAAACGAGGTACAACATACAACTTTGAAGACCTAAAATCATGCCTGACAAGACCAATGAAATCATAACGGTATCCTAATATAGTGTGGATACAGGATTAGCCTATTCTACAACAATGTTGCTAACTGTATGTGCTAGTGTTATTTATCTAATTGATGAATGAAATTGTAAATGTGGATGGGTAAACTACTTCATTCAATAATTACGGTATTGTACAAGGTAGAAACAGGAGTAGCCTATAGTCTACAATAATAACATCAATGAATGTGCTATAGTATAATGTGTTTCATTGAATGTCTTGCCATCTCTGGGAGCATGTTAATGAAGGCTTTTCAGCTGTTGAACTATGACAATGTCAAACTAATTTCTAAATCTTTCTTTTAGTCAAGATGTGACGAGCCAGAGCAACCAATTAGCATCACTGCAGCTGTTTAATCCTCCCTCCACAAGCAACCACATCCTCTACTCCTGTTCAATGAATTTGCTGCCACACTGAAAAAGACTGTACATACATACCCCTGTGCCCATCTCAGTGCAACATGATCCATCCAACGGCGCAGCTGGACGCCTGCGTGTTAACTTGAATACCAGGCAGATGTTTGAGTACAGAATGAAATGGTGTTCACTGAACAGTTTGAACTTGTTGAGTATACTCTTTTGAAAAGGTTCCAACAGGAGAACCCTTTTTGGGTTCCATGTAGAACCCTCTGTGGAATGGAACTTAAAATGGTTCTACCTAGGCACAGAAGGGGTTTTACCTGGAACCAAAAAGGCTTCTCCTATGGGGACAGCGGAATATTCCTTTTAGGTTATAGATAGCTCCTTTTTTTCTGAGTGTAGGCCTAGGTATACTGCAGTGGTGGTTCTGTGGTTTTCTTTAAGTTAAGATAATCAGAAATACTATGAAACATCCCCACTTTTAACGCAAATTTGCAAGCAGAAAAGTAACCTTCTACAGTGAGGGGGAAAAAGTATTTGATCCCCTGCTGATTTTGTACGTTTGCCCACTGACAAAGAAATTATCAGTCTATAATTTTAATGGTAGGTTTATTTGAACAGTGAGAGACAGAATAACAAAAAATAAAAAAAAACGCATGTGAAAAATGTTATAAATTGATTTGCTTTTTATTGAGGGAAATAAGTATTTGACCCCCTCTCAATCAGAAAGATTTCTGGCTCCCAGGTGTCTTTTATACAGGTAACGAGCTGAGATTAGGAGCACACTCTTAAAGGGAGTGCTCCTAATCTCAGTTTGTTACCTGTATAAAAAGACACCTGTCCACAGAAGCAATCAATCAGATTCCAAACTCTCCACCATGGCCAAGACTAAAGAGCTCTCCAAGGATGTCAGGGACAAGATTGTAGACCTACACAAGGCTGGAATGGGCTACACGACCATCGCCAAACAGCTTGGTGAGAAGGTGACAACAGTTGGTGTGATTATTCGCAAATGGAAGAAACACAAAAGAACTGTCAATCTCCCTCGGCCATTGGGGGTGTTTTTCTGCTAAGGGGACAGAACAACTTCACCGCATCAAAGGGACGATGGACGGGGCCATGTACCGTCAAATCTTGGGTGAGAACCTCCTTCCCTCAGCCAGGGCATTGAAAATGGGTCGTGGATGGGTATTCCAGCATGACAATGACCCAAAACACACGGCCAAGGCAACAAAGAAGAAGCACATTAAGGTCCTGGAGTGGCCTAGCCAGTCTCCAGACCTTAATCCCATAGAAAATCTGTGGAGGGAGCTGAAGGTTCGAGTTTCCAAACGTCAGCCTCGAAACCTTAATGACTTGGAGAAGATCTGCAAAGAGGAGTGGGACAAAATCCCTCCTGAGATGTGTGCAAACCTGGTGGCCAACTACAAGAAACGTCTGACCTCTGATTGCTAACAAGGGTTTTGCCACCAAGTACTAAGTCATGTTTTGCAGAGGGGTCAAATACTTATTTCCCTCATTAAAATGCAAATCAATTTATCACATTTTTCACATGCGTTTTTCTGGATTCTTTTGTCGTTATTCTGTCTCTCACTGTTAAAATAAACCTACCATTAAAATTATAGACTGATAATTTCTTTGTCAGTGGGCAAACGTACAAAATCAGCAGGGGATCAAATACTTTTTTCCCCTCACTGTATTTTCTCTATACCACCTCTACCTTCACAGCAAATTTGAAAGTGTTCATTTTAAACACTGGTTCAGTGTTGCAAGCCGAAGAACACCATCCCAACTGTGGGGGTGGCAGCATCATGTTGTTGGGGTGCTTTGTTGCAGGAGGGACTGGTGCACTTGACAAAATAGATGGCATCATGAGGAACGAAAATTATGTGGATATATTGAAGCAACATCTCAAGACATCAGTCAGGAAGTTAAAGCTTGGTCGCAAATGGGTCTTCCAAATGGACAATGACCCCAAGCATACTTCCAAAGTTGTGGCAAAGTGGCTTAAGGACAGCAAAGTCAAAGTATTGGAGTGGCCATCACAAAGCCCTGACCTCCTATAGAAAATTTGTGGGCAGAACTGAAAAAGCGTGTGCGAGCAAGGCCTACAAACCTGACTCAGTTACAACAGCTTTGTCAGGAGGAATGGGCCAAAATTCACCCAACTTATTGTGGTAAGCTTGTGGAAGGCTACCCGAAACGTTTGACCCATGTTAAACTATTTAAAGGCAATGCTACCAAATACTAATTGAGTGTATGTAAACTTCTGACTCACTGGGAATATGATGAAAGAAATAAAAGCTTAAATAAATCATTCTATTATACTGACATTTCATATTCTTAAAATAAAATGGTGATCTAACTGACCTAAGACAGGGAATTTTTAGGAATTGTGAAAAACTGAGTGTAAATGTATTTGGCTCAGGTGTATGTAAACTTCCGACTTCAACTGTATATAGCCTTTGTTGGAAAAAGGATCTCTCAACGAAGGTAACAGGGACACAATTCCATGAGCATAACGTTCTCTCTGTTGATGAGTGGGAAGCCTCCTGCTGCAAAACAGTAAACGCATACACACGCCAAATATGTTTAACCAAAGTTCTGTTGATGAAGGTACTGTATCTTTCTACAGTCTCATAATGATGCCAAATAACATTCATGTATAGTTTGATTGTTTTGATCCATTGTTTGTGGCCAGATTGTCTAACGAGATGCTCTCCCACGCGTCTCTCATGTGGCTGACTAAAATGGCAATAATCTCTCTCCTGGTTCTGTGGTCCAATGCTTTGGTTGTCTGGTACTCTTCTAATACGTCTTGCCCACCAGGTCTACTAGTCAGGGCATCCCGGACCATCTATTAAGACGAGAAAAGTTAAACAATTTATTTATGCTGTCGGAATGTCCATGAACAGCAAACACAGAAACGGGATTATCAACATCTTATATCAGTTATCATTCTACCTCTTTTGCTGCTGCGGAGTCAATGGCCTCAACTCCTGAGGTTGTGTTGGCCTTTTCAGACGGTCTTTCTGGAGATCTTAGGTCTAAATCACTTGACGAGAGGGATAATGTGTCTGTGCACAAACTAGGTGTCAAACAGCCTGCAGGACAAAAGTCTGAGCACAAACAATGGATCAAAGCAATCAATCTATACATTTATGTTATTTGATAACATTATGACTGTAGAAAAATACCTTAATCAAGGTCTTTGATTGTGAGGTACAGGTCTGGATTGGCCTCAATCAGGGCCAGCAGGACATCCTCCTCCACCTCAGTTTGGGAATCATCAAAAATGTGTATTTGTGCTGCAGAGGGCAGTCCAAACCTATTTTGGACTACAAAAAAGAGAGACTAATCAGAATACAGAGAGATAAGCCACTGTTAGGTTGCGTCAAATTTTGTCTGGTGTTGAGGATGAAAGATTACTAGAGTACGTTCTTAATTCAAGGTATTTATTCTCACAAGCATAAATGGTAAATATGAAGTTCGTATATACGGGGTTCAATGATACACCACGCAGGGCTACCAGAGAACTGCCCTTTCTGCTAAATGCATTGGTATAAGTATGTTCTGACAGAGTTAGTTCCCACCTCGGGATGGGCCTATCAGAACAGTGTCTGGGCGTGGTTTAGACTTGCCTAGCCAATAGTAGGCGCACAGGCTGGTCCCAGCCTCTTGGCGCTTGTTGTCCGGGGTTACTGAGGCCACAGGCTCAGCTCCTGTTTTTGTGTCAACCTAAAACTGGCAGTCTGCTGTCTGCAACATTGTTCCATGCATGTGTCAATATCTTCAACATACTGTTCTCGCTCAAGGTTATACTGCCCCTTAGCCAGACACCAGGTGTCTGCACAATCCACTGTATTGTTCCACAATTTATCAGCCTGAGCTCAAACACATTCATGTGTAGCAAACGAAACATTTTCTCATACCCCACAATAGTAATGTTGCAGCTTAATGATACAACGAGCACACAGTGTGAAAAGGCAAGCAAAACATATCCATTTCACACTATAACATATTCTCAAACCTAACACCACCTATGGGGCAACATAATGGGTCTGACCCAAATCAAGCCAAAGGGTTCAATTAAGAAAATACATCAGACAGTTCATATATTCACCTTGATTGATGACATAAGAGAACCCAGGCTGCAAAATGTTTGGTATTGGTCCTTCACCAACATGTTACACTGCAGTCCTGCAAAATTCAATAACACACAATATCATATTGAAGTTAAATTTGGTTGCCAACATTTTATAGTGTAGCTGTACATATAGAAACAAATCACATAAAAAGCCCCCAAAATCCCTCTCCTCTTTCTTCCCTGCAGTGGATCAACCATTTGTTCCAAATGCCACTTTAATGATGTAACAGGTGTCTGATTGCCTGCGGATCTGGGGCTTGGCAAGGCAATATTCCAGTGAAATCAAGCAACCAACCAAGCTAGCTAGCTAGCTACAAAAAGTTACCACCACCACTCATACTGGCTTGAACACAATGTCTGATCTGTGATTAACAACAAGCACACACCATAGACAAGTTAATCTAAATGACCGAGGACAATCCTATCTCGTCTGGCCAAGTGTGCTAGCTAGCTAACGTTAGCGCTAAGTTACAAGATGTTGAGGTCGGTGTTGTAGCTAGCTATATAACTAGTTAGTTATCGAACAATTTTTGGCCAAACAAACATCCTTAGTTATATGGGTTTTGAAGAACAAATTAGATATTAGTCATGTTGTTACATTCACTTCCATGACTAGTTACATGCTGCACCAAACAAGGCACAAATTGATCACACCCCAATTAACACCATGCATCTGCTGCACCACTAATGTTAGTTGGCCTCGTGAACTCAACACGCACATGGTTGAAATCAACTAATGGTACAGCCTAACTCTGATCCTTTTGGATTTCAATTAATTCTCTCAAATCGAATAGTTTGCTAATTTTAGCAAACTAATGAAGTTGAGACGCTAACATTTAGCTAGATAGCTAATTAATATATTGCTAACGTTAACTAGCCACGTTAGCTAGCTAGAAACCTAAATCTAAACTTCACAGATGTAGCTATATCTACAAACAAAGATCTCTACCATTTACATATAACAAGTTTGGTCACCAGCTAACTTCTTTAAAAAATTACATATTACTTACCTTTTAATGCTGCGCAATTCCAGCTGCCCTTGCACCGTCGGCAATTAGATGAAAAGGAAGTTTCAAGTTAAAACCGGAAGCTCAATCAACAGCTCAAGTAACTCTCACCTGGGAGTTATATTAGCACATAGGGTGTAAAAACACCTCTTAAATCAACACCTCTTAACACAAAAATGTAACACTAGGAAAATGAACACTTGTTAACACTGGCCAACACAACTGACTTACTCAAACACATTAAGAAGGAAAGAAATTCCACAAATTAACTTTTAACAAGGCACACCTGTTAATTGAAATGCATTCCAGGTGACTACCTCATGAAGCTGGTTGAGAGGGTGGTGCTGTCTGCCCAACGCATCACCGGGGGCACACTGCCGTTTATTTGCAACTTACTTATGTTGTACATAATGTTGCCGCTACCGTCTCTTATGACCGACAATAACTTCTGGACATCAGGACTGCGATTACTCACCATGGACTGGCAGAATCCTTTTTTTCCTTTAACGAGTCTGACGAGCCCGACGCGAACAATATACTGCTTTCTCGGGAACAGGCCCAGATCCTCGTGATTTGCATAAAGAGGAGGCGGAGAAAAAGTGGCCAAAGGGCGGGCTGCCTTCTGAGAAGTCGTAGGCGATTGAATAAACCCCCACTTCCTTCCATTCTGCTAGCAAACGTGCAATCTTTGGAGAATAAAATAGATGACCTACTCGCAAGATTAAACTACTAAAGGGACATTCAAAACTGTAATATCTTATGCTTCACGGAGTCGTGGCTGAATGACGACACTATCAACATACAGCTGGCTGGTTATACGCTGTACTGGCAGGATAGAATAGCGGCCTCTGGTAAGACAAGGGGCAGCGGGTTATGTATTTTTGTAAATAACAGCGGGTGCACAATATCTAAGGAAGTTTCGAGCTATTGCTCACCTGAGGTAGAGTATCTCATGATAAGCTGTAGACCACACTATATACCAAGGCTGCCAATAAGACAGCATTGAATGAGCTGTATTCCACCATAAGCAAACAAGAAAACGTTCACCCAGAGGAGGCGCTCCTAGTAGCCGGGGACTTTAATGCAGAGAAACTTAAATCTGTTTTACCAAATTTATATCAGCATGTGCAACCAGAGGGGAAAGAAAACTCTGGACCACCTTTACTCTACACACAGAGATGCATACAAAGCTCTCCCTCACCCTCCATTTGACAAAACTGACCATAATTCTATCCTCCTGATTCCTGCTTACAAGCAAAAAAATTAAGCAGGAAGCACCAGTGACTAGATCAATAAAAAAGTGGTCAGATGAAGCAGATGCTAAGCTACAGGACTGTTTTGCTGGAATATGGAATATGTTCCGGGATTCCTCCGACCACATCAGTCATTGGCTTCATCAATAAGTGCATCGATGATGTCGTCCCCACGGTGACCGTACGTATATATCCCAACCAGAAGCAATGGATTACAGGCAACATCCGCACTAAGCTAAAGGCTAGAGCTGCCGCTTTCAAGGAGCGGGACTCTAACCCGGAAGCTTATAAGAAATCCCGCTATGCCCTCCGACGAACCATCAAACAGGCAAAGCGTCAATACAGGGCTAAGACCGAATCGTACTACACCGGCTCTGACGCTCGTCAGATGTGGCAAGGCTTGCAAACCATTACAGACTACAAAGGGAACCACAGCCGAGAGCTGCCCAGTGACACGAGCCTATCAGACGAGCTAAACTACTTCTACGCTCGCTTCGAGGGCAAATGGCACTGAAACATGCATAAGAGCACCAGCTGTTCCGGAAGACTGTGTGATCACACTCTCCGCAGCCGATGTGAGTAAGACCTTTAAACAGGTCAACATTCACAAGGCCGCAGGGCCAGACGGATTACCAGGACGTGTACTGCGAGCATGCGCTGACCAACTGGCAAGTGTCTTCACTGAGATTTTCAACCTCTCCTTGTCCCAGTCTGTAATACCAACATGTTTTAAGCAAACCACCATAGTGCCTATGCCCAAGAACACTAAGGTTACCTGCCTAAATGACTAACGACCCGTAGCACTCACGTCTGTAGCCAAGAAGTGCTTTGAAAGGCTGGTCATGGCTCACATCAACATCATTATCCCAGAAACCCTAGATCCACTCCAATTTGCATACCGCCCCAACAGATCCACAGATGATGCAATTTCTATTGCACTCCACGCTGCCCTTTCCCACCTGGACAAAAGGAACACCTATGTGAGAATGCTATTCATTGACTACAGCTTACCGTTCAACACCATAGTGCACTCAAAGCTCATCAATAAGCTAAGGACCCTGGGACTAGACACCTCCCTCTGCAACTGGATCCTGGACTTCCTGATGGGCCGCCCCCAGGTGGTAAGGGTAGGTAACAACACATCTGCCACGCTGATTGTCAACACGGGGGCCCCTCAGGGGTGCGTGCTCAGTCCCTCCTGTACTCCCTTTTCACTCATGACTGCACGGCCAGGCACGACTCCAACACCATCATTAAGTTTGCCGATGACACAACAGTGGTAGGCCTGATCACCGACATCGGTCAGAGACCTGGCTGTGTGGTGCCAGGACAACAACCTCTCCCTCAACGTGATCAAGACAAAGGAGATGATTGTGGAGTACAGGAAAAAGATGACCGAGCACGCCCCCATTCTCATCGACGGGTCTGCAGTGGAGGAGGTTGAGAGCTTCAGGTTCCTTAGTTTGTTGGTGATGTGGACACCATCATGGTCCAAACACACGAAGACAGTCGTGAAGAGGGCACAACAAAGCCTATTCCCCCTCAGGAGACTGAAAAGATTTGGCATGGGTCCTCAGATCCTCAAAATGATCTACAGCTGCATCATCGAGAGCATCCTGACTGGTTGCATCACTGCCTAGTATGGCAACTGCTCGCCTCCGACCGCAAAGCACTACAGAGGGTAATGCGAACAGCCCAGTACATCAATGGGGCCAAGGTCCCTGCCATCCAGGACCTCTAAACCAGGCGGTGTCAGAGGAAGGTCCTGAAAATTGTCAAAGTCTCCAGCCACCCTAGTCATAGACTGTTCTCTCTGCTACCGCACGGCAAGCGGTACCGGCCTGCCAAGTCTAGGTCCAAGAGGCTTCTAAACAGCTACTACACCCAAGCCATAAGACTGAACACCTAATCAAATGGCTACCCAGACTATTTGCATTGACCCCCACACCCCTCTTTTACACCACTGCTACTCTCTGTTGTTATCATCTATGCATAGTCACTTTATTAACTCTACCTGCATGTACATATTACCTCAACTAACCGGTGCCCCCGCACATTGATCCTGTACCGGTACCCCCCTATTTAAAATCTAGCTATTGTTATTTTACTGCTGCTCTTTAATTACTTGTTACATTTATTTCTTATTCTTATTCGTATTTTTTTAAACTGCATTGTTGGTTAGGGGCTCATAAGTAAGCATTTCACCGTAAGGTCTACACCTGTTGTATTCGGCGCATGTGACTAATACAATTTGATAGAATGCCAAGAGTGTGCTGTCATTTTTATTTATTTCACCTTTATTTAACCAGGTAAGCTAGTTGAGAACAAGTTCTCATTTACACCTGTGACCTGGCCAAAATAAAGCAATGCAGTGCGACACAAACAACAACACAGAGTTACACATGGAATAAACAAGCGTAGTCAATAACACAATAGAAAAAAAAGAATGTCTACATACAGTGTGTGCAAATGGCGTGAGGAGGTAAGACAATAAATAGGCCATAGTAGCGAAGTAATTACAATTTAGCAGATTAACACTGGAGTGATAGATGAGCAGAGGATGATGTGCAAGTAGAAATACTGGTGTGCAAAAGAGCAGAAAAGTAAATAAAAACAATATGGGGATGAGGTAGGTAGATTGGGTGGGCTATTTACAGATGGACTATGTACAGCTGCAGCGATCGGTTAGCTGCTCAGATACCTGATGTTTAAAGTTAGTGAGGGAAATATAAGTCTCCAGCTTCAGCGATTTTTGCAATTCGTTCCAGTCATTGGCAGCAGAGAACTAGAAAGAAAGGCAATCAAAGGAGGTGTTGGCTTTGGGGATGACCAGTGAGATATACCTGCTGGAGCGCGTGCTACGGGTGGGTGTTGTTATCGTGACCAGTGAGCTGAGATAAGGCGGAGCATTACCTAGCATAGACTTATAGATGACCTGGAGCCAGTGGATCTGGCGACTAATATGTAGCGAGGGCCAGCCGACTAGAGCATACAGGTTGCAGTGGTGGGTGGTATAAGGGGCTTTGGGGACAAAACGGATGGCACTGTGATAGACTGCATCTAGTTTGCTGAGTAGAGTATTGGAAGCTATTTTGTAAATTACATCGCCGAAGTCGAGGATCGGTAGGATAGTCAGTTTTACAAGGGTATGTTTGGTGGCGTGAGTGAAGGAGGCTTTGTTGCGAAATAGGAAGCCGATTCTAGATTTAATTTTGGATTGGAGATGTTTAATACGAGTCTGCAAGGAGAGTTTACAGTCTAGCCAGACACCTAGGTATTTGTAGTTGTCCACATATTCTAAGTCAGAACCGTCCAGAGTAGTGATGTTAGTCGGGCGGGCGGGTGCGGGCAGCAAACGGTTGAAAAGCATGCATGCATTTAGATTTACTAGCGTTTAAGAGCAGTTGGAGGCCATGGAAGGAGTGTTGTATGGCACTGAAGCTCGTTTGGAGGTTAGTTAACACAGTGTCCAAAGAAGGGCCAGATGTATACAGAATGGTGTCGTCTGCGTAGAGGTGGATCAGGGAAACACCCGCAGCAAGAGCGACATCGTTGATATATACAAAGAGTCAGCCTGAGAATTGAACCCTGTGGTACCTCCATAGAGACTGCCAGAGGTCCGGACAACAGGCCCTCCGATTTGACACACTGAACTCTGTCTGAGAAGTAGTAGGTGAACCAGGCGAGGCAGTCATTTGAGAAACCAAGACTGTTGAGTCTGCCGATAAGAATACGGTGATTGACAGAGTTCGAAGCCTTGGCCAGGTCGATGAAGACGTCTGCACAGTACTGTCTTTTATCGATGGCGGTTATGTTATCGTTTAGTACCTTGAGCGTGGCTGAGGTGCACCCGTGACCAGCTCGGAAACAGGATTGCACAGCGGAGAAGGTACGGTGGGATTCGAAATGGTCAGTGATCTGTTTATTAACTTGGCTTTCGAAGACTTTGGAAAGGCAGGGCAGGATGGATATAGGTCTATAACAGTCTAGAGTGTCACCCCCTTTGAAGAGTGGGATGACGCGGGCAGCTTTCCAATCTTTAGGGATCTCGGACGATACGAAAGAGAGGTTGAACAGACTGGTAATAGGGGTTGCAACAATGGCGGCAGATAATTTTAGAAAGAGAGGGTTCAGATTGTCTAGCCCAGCTGATTTGTACGGGTCCAGGTTTTGCAGCTCTTTCAGAACATCTGCTATCTGGATTTGGGTGAAGGAGAAGCTGGGGAGGCTTGGGCAAGTAGCTGCGGGGGGTGCGGAGCTGTTGGCCGGGGTTGGGGTAGCCAGGAGGAAAGCACGGCCAGCCGTAGAGAAATGCTTATTGAAATTCTTGATTATCGTGGATTTATCGGTGGTGACAGTGTTACCTAGCCTCAGTGCAGTGGGCAGCTGGGAGGAGGTGCTCTTATTCTCCATGAACTTCACAGTGTCCCAAAACTTTTGGGAGTTAGAACTACAGGATGCAAATTTCTGTTTGAAAAAGCTAGTCTTTGCTTTCCTGACTGACTCATCAAGGCAAAGGGTGGCTACTTTGAAGAATCTCAAATACAAAAATATATTTTGATTTGTTTAACACTATATTGGTTACTTCATGATTCCATATGTTATTTCATAGTTTTGATGTCTTCACTATTATTCTACAATGTAGAAAATTGCGAAAATAAAGAAAAACCCTGGAATGAGTAGGTGTGTAAACTTTTGACTGGCACTGTTTGTTTAAGAAATTGCCTTGGCGGTGCAATTTAGAAGTAGCACAAAAACCCACAACTCGCGACCAACACATTTTCACCCGACATCATTTTCAAAGTAGCCCAATTTCAGAAAAACCGCAGACATGACAACTCTGAGTGTAATATGTACCATACGGCAACGTAATGACGCAAAATGTGTGCACACCGCGTAACTCTGCCATGGTTCGTTGGACAAAGCCTATGAGGGAAATGAATGGCGTTTTTGTATGTGTTTTGGATAAACACCGAAAATAAGGTCTGTGGTAATAACAGCCTTAGGATATCTTACACGTTTCGTTCTATGACATCATATTAATCAGCTAACGTCACTTATTGTGTATTTTGATTAATCTATGTAATAATAAAATAAAACGAATCACAAAGGCTTCATAATTCATAAAGGTCATGTGAACTGACTATTATCTCAGAACAAAACGTATACGATATCCTAAACCTGTGTTAACCTCAACCCTTATTTTCAGTGTGTATTGCAAAACCCTCTTCTTTCCCAATAGGGTGGCTGAACGAACCAGAGCTAACTCATTTCCGGGTTTTAGGACTACAACTATAGTGAAAATAAATTATAATTTTCGATAGTGGTTTCTGAAGCATAATTCTAATTGTTTTCGTAAATTCCTTCTTGCATTTGAATATAAGCACAATACAAATTGACATTGATTAAAATGTTATATTTTTTATGAGTTATCCACAATGTAAACGTAAGGTCTCCTCATTAGCATACTAAAGTGACGTCATCATTCGTGCTGCTGGCGGAATACTAGTCGCACATAAAGGACATTTGTCAACATACATGTCGACGAGAAGTTATGGCGGAATTAAATCGAAATCTTCAAGAATACCTGGCCCAGTCTAAAGGTGGTGCCAAGACGATTTCTCAGTCCAGCTCAAGTACGACCATAGATATCGAATCCACCCCCGTAGCTGGGAGCTGGTTCGGTAGCTGGTCGAGCCCGTTCTCTGCTTCCAGCAGTCGCGGCGGAGGTTCGACAGGCCAAGGGTTGGGCAGCGGCTATTCCTGGCCGTGGTCTACGGAGCCAGACCCATGTTTACCGGGAATGAGTCGCTCGCAACGACTGGTCGCTTTTGGAGTGTGTATTGCGTTCTCAGCGTTGTGCTTTGGACTGTCGGCCCTGTACGCACCCTTGTTGCTGTTGTATGCGCGCAAATTTGCCCTTCTCTGGTCTCTCGGCTCTCTCTTCGCGATTCTGGGAGCAGCGATACTGCGGGGACCCAGCAAGCTCATAGCGAGACCGACTCCCAGCGCGGTGGTGTATATGTGCTCTATTGGAGGTACACTTTATGCAGCGCTCAGCCTTCACAGCACCATACTCACCGCCGTCGGAGCCATTGTCCAGGTTGCCGTAATCGTTGGGTACATCGTCTCTTTGCTGCCGGGCGGTAGCGCAGGAATTCGATTCATGGGAGGGATGGCAGTGTCTGCTATCAAAAGGACTGTCACGGGTAAAACGATGCCAATTTAACCACCACTTCAATTAATCTGAACGGACATTTGCCCGCTGTTGTGAATAGGACTGACTGACTAGCATAGAGTGCACTAGCAAAACAAAGTCATAATGTGGCCCTTGACAATGTGTTAATTCCTTGTTTTCTTCTCTTGTAATTTACTTCTGATGGACCAACATGCCCAATAATATCAGAACAGACCAGCAGAGAACTATGAAGCCTCATGTCTTTTTTTCAACTAATAAAATGTACAATCTTATCATGGAATGTCTTTTCTATCCTGAACCAAGGGATAGAATATTGGCCTAGAGTGGATGAAATGCTTAGTGCAGGACCAAGGGAATAGCACCAACTCTGCATGCCAGGCAAGCTAAATCAAGCTTGAACTTCAAGTATTTCTAAAACAGTAGGCTATTTGAAAGTCTGTATTCAGGTCTGGCTAGTTTCAAATGCATATTTCCTGTCTTTCCTTATCCAAACATGTCAGATAAGTGATTACTTGGAGGAAGTTAGGATGCATTATTGAGAGTATCCAAAAAGGCTGTGTCTGGTCTCCGGTTCGGATTTAATATAGCCCTTCCTTTACATTGGCAATATGCTTACGAGTCATTGCAATGGGGTCTCAATTAACGGTTAATGTGATGACATGGGCACTACGTGACCTGCTGAACATAAGTCTACAGATCACCAGTGTATACTACTAGCCTGGTCCCAGATGTGTTTGTAATGTCTTGACTTCTATGGTCATTGTCACCCTAAACAAGGGAGATGGCAAGACAGGTCTAGGAACAGGCTAAGGGTGTACAAGTACACACTATTCCACCCCCCCACTGTCATTGCACAGGATCCCAAAGAATGAAAGACCAGAAACGAGGGTGACATTTTGCACACATTTCTATTATAGTCTCATACAAAAAATGGACAAAAGCAATATGACAATCTCATGACAAACTGTACATTTAGAAAGAGAGGAAGGCCGCCTCGATATTCAGGGGAGCCCGGCGATGAGACAGTGATTCTTCTTCTCTCCATTATTGGACATTTAAAAATGAACTTAAATAAATGGAGCCGAGGACTTGGGGGGGGAATAACACATTCAACACCCTGTTCTGTTTGTTAACTACCAGTGACAAACAGGACTTCTGGGCATCCCAAATGGCACCCAATTCCCTATATAGTGCACTACTTTTGACCATACCCCTATGGGCCATGTTCAAAAGTAGTGCTCTATATAGGGAATCGGGTGCCATTTGGGATGCACCTTACAGCCGATGACCAAATCCTCTCCTGGAATAATGAATCTTGAAACGGTGGGTGTTTTCAGTGTGCTGCCAGTCTCTGAACATTTTCAGATATAAATGTAATGTACAGAGTGGACATGCTTCTCTATTCTTCCCAAAACAAACAAAAAAAAGTTGTCTGATCTGTACATTGTATTCCTATCGGCAAAGTTCAATGTGTCCAACTGCGTAAGATCCTGGACTCTGTTATGTGTGATTGGTACAGTACATGTAGAAGAGAGAAACTATGGGCCATTCACATTATTACATGAAGTGTGTCCAAGGGTTTATTCAGGAGGGTGCAGGGTTACAAAACATTCAGACAGAAATATGTTGAGAACAGACTATTCTTTCTAATGCAGAATGAGGAATCCTACCAATGCCTGTCTGCAATGTTCTAAACGTTGCACCCTCCTGAATAAACCCCAGGTTTCTTGCCTGTTACAATGCTTTGTTCAAACCACACGGACAAAAACCATTCTGTTATGTGGCCCACGTCTGAACTTGGAATAGAAACCTTCACCAATCAGTGATTGCTTCAGCTTGTCATACCCATCCTGTGTCCAATCACTCCACTAGACAACATCTGCAGCGACCAATCAGGATGAGCATGGCAAAGAGCCATAGGGCGGAATCTGTCGTCTAAAGGATCCAAATGTAAAGATAGCAACTCGTCCATCCCGTAGTGAGAGACCTGAGGCTTTCGACACATACAGCAATAAAGGCTCTTTCCCACTCCACAGAGGCCCCTATTCACACAGTAAACAATCCATCCTCCAGCCTTACAAGCAGGCCTGAAGAGGTGTAGTCTGAGCCCAGAGATGATCCACTGATCTGGGGGACAGGAGGTGGCGGTAGTGGTTGTGTCTCTCTTTTTGGTCCCTGTCCTCTTTGCAGGGGGGGGGGGTGAATAGGAGGGAAAAGGGGATGGGGGGTAAGAGAGTGGAGGTTTGGTGGGGGGTAGGTAGGTCGATTGGTAGTGAGTTGTTCCTTCAGTCCTACCGGCCACGCCCTCCTCCCCTGGGGGCCCCGCGGGGCGCCCCCCTCCAGCCCCCTCTGCCGCCGCGGGCCGAGGGCCCGTAGCCGCCTTCCTCTCTCTGGGGGGGTCGGCCTAGAGAGAGCAGAGGGACAAGAGACTGGGGTTGGACTCTGTTCCATTTCAAATTAGGACATAAAACCACTTAACCCTAATACCAACAAAGAATGACATGCAAAGACAGATTATAGAAGTCTCAATACAGTGCATTCGGAAAGTATTCAGATCCCTTGACTTTTTCCACATTTTGCTACGTTAGTCTTATTCTAAAATGGATTTTTTTTTTAAACCCATCCAATCTACACACAATACACAATAATGATAAAGCAAAAACAGGTTATACATTTTTGCAAAACTAAAAAAACAAAACTGAAATATACATTTACATAAGTATTCAGACCCTTTACTCAGTACTTTGTTGAAGCACCTTTGGCAGTGATTACAGCTTCGAGTCTTCTTAGGTAAGATGCTACAAGCTTGGCACACCTGTATTTGGGGAGTTTCTCTCATTCTCTGCAGATCCTCTCAAACTCGGTCAGGTCGGATGGGGAGCGTTGCTGCAGAGCTATTTTCAGGTCTCTCCAAAGGTGTTCGATCGGGTTCAAATCCTGGCTGGGCCACTCAAGGACATTCAGACTTGTCCTGAAGCCACTCCTGTGTTGTCTTGGCTGTGTGCTTAGGGTCGTTGTCGTGTTGGAAGGTGAACCTTCACCCCAGTGTGAGGTGCTCTGGAGTAGGTTTTCATCAAAGATCTCTCTGTACTTTGCTCCGTTAATCTTTTCCTTGCTCCTGACTAGTCTCCCAGTCCCTGCCGCTGAAAAACATCCCCACAGCATGATGCTGCCACCATCATGCTTCATGCCATGGTGGTATCCTCCAGAAGTGACGCTTGGCATTCAGGAAAAATAGTTCAATCTTGGTTTCATCAGACGAGAGAATCTTGTTTCTCATGGCCAGAGTCCTTTAGGTGCCTTTTGGCAAACTCCAAGCGGGCTGTCATGTGCCTTTTACTGAGGAGTGGCTTCTGTCTGGCCACTACCATAAAGGTCTGATTGGTGGAGTGCTACAGAGATGGTTGTCCTTCTGGAAGGTTCTCCCAGCTCCACAGAAGAAATCGAGCTCTCTCAGTCACCATCGGGTTCTTGGTCACCTGTCCAATTGCTCAGTTTGGCCGGGCGGCCAGCTCTAGGAAGAGTCTTGGTGGTCTCAAATTTCTTCCATTTAAGAATGATGGAGGCCACTGTGTTCTTGGGGACCTTCAATGCTGCAGACATTTTTTGGTACCCTTCCCCAGATCTGTACCTCGACACAATCCGGTCTCGGAGCTCTACGGACAATTCCTTCGAACTCATGGCTTGGTTTTTGCTCTGACATGCACTGTCAACTGTGGGACCTTATATAGACAGGTGTGCCTTTCCAAATCATGTCCAATCAATTGAATTTACCACAGGTAGGCTCCAAGCTGTAGAAACATCAAGGATGATCAATGGAAACAGGATGCACCTGAGCTCAATTTCAAGTCTCATAGCAAAGGGTCTGAATATTATGTAAATAATTTATTTTTTATACATTTGCAAATATTTCTAAAAAGCTTTGTCATTATGGGGTATTGTGTGTATATTTGTATTTATTTAATCCATTTTAGAATAAGGCTGTAATTTTTCTTTTTTCACCTTTATTTAACCAGGTAGGCTAGTTGAGAACAAGTTGTCATTTACAACTGCGACCTGGCCAAGATAAAGCAAAGCAGTGCGACACAAACAACAGTTACACATGGAATAAACAAAGATACAGTCAATAACACAAAAAAGTTGATAAACAGTGTGTGCAAATGAAGTAAGATTAGGGAGGTAAGGCAATAAATAGGCCATAGTGGCAAAATAATTACAATGTAGCAATTAAACACTGGAGTGATAGATGTGCAGCAGATGAATGTGCATAACAAAATGTGGAAAATGTCAAGGGGTCTGAATACTTTCCGAATGCCCTGTATACTGGAAGAGAAATAAAGAAGACATGGTGGGCTAGGCTAGTAGTTCAAAGTCTCCATGACATGACAAGTAATGGATACATGACTCACAGCCTTAGCATCAGCCATTGTCACACAAACACGCTCACACAAATACCACCCCTAACCTCTCTCCCCGGTATACCTGCTGTCCTGTCCTCTACCCCTGCTCCCGGGGAGTCTTGGTCTCCGGTGCCCGGGCCGTCGTGCCACGGGCGTTTGCGTGGGGGCAGCGAGGCCATGTCCATGCCCTGCAGGGAGGAGGAGCGCTCACGGCTGGCAGGGGACGGGCTGTCGTGCAGCGGGCCGTGCTCGGAGCGCTGGCCTTCTCTGTAAGCCTCGTGACCTGGGAGCACACAGGCACACACAGGAGCACACACACGCAATTACATGAACACAGTAATTTACCAACAGGGTCAAAATGGGGAGAGGTGGATAAAACGGACACTATTACTCACAATACTTGTGGCACTATTTATTTCATAACCTGGCGCTGAGCTGTCAAAATGAACCCCTAAAAAATTATTTCCTTCGTTGTGTCGCACTAAAAATCCTCTGGGGCTGCCATATACATTGATTAATCCTTTCACTACCTTGAACGTGTACATTACGTGGAGTGAGACTGGCTGCTAGCCATGATTTCTGTAAGGGTTAGCCTACTATGCTATTATTTCCTTATGGCTAGCGTTGGGAGCTGTTGGCCTGCCACGCAACCCTGGTTCGATAAGACAGCCCCTTTACCTTGATCTTGCCCGCCCTCCCAGGCCTCCTGACTTCTGCCTCCCTCATAGTGTGGGGGGAACTCATCAGGGGTGGGGAGCAAGCCCTGGCGTCCACCTCCACCACCTCCTGAGGTAACAACCGAGGGATGAATGAAAGATAGGACCCATAGATTGATGGACAGATACAGACAGACGAGAAAGAGGTAAAGAGAGAACTAGATAAGGACAGAGACAGATAGATCATAAAAGAGGGACAGACAACAAACTCAGCTGGTCTCACCTCCTCCTCTGGGTGGGCCCCCTCCTCGGGGGGGTCTCCCCCTCCCTCCGTTGTCCCAACCTCCTGCCATCTCATTTGAGGTGTCAAAGTTCTCTTCCTGCCCACCAAACTCATCAGGGAACCCCCTCCCCCCAGGGCGACCCTGTCCAACCCCTCTGTACCTGCACAGAAAAGAGACGCCGTTTGAGTGGAGATACAGAAGGTCCGTTGAAACATCCATGCCCCACTGTCCATGCTTTACCCTTTCTTTCGACAAAGAGAGGTTCACACCTCAGGACACTAAGTAAAGGCTATAAAACAAATCACATATGATTGTGTTTACTCTCAGCAGTGTGATATGTGATACTGCAACTGCTAGTCAAAATACATGATTCAAAACAAAACCTCAGCTGCTGTTTATAGAAGAAACATCCACTAAGAAGATCCAATGTGCGTTAAAAAGCAGTGCTCTAGACAGCCGACAATGCGCCTTTTAAATTCATTTTCCCAGACATTTGCGGAGATTGCATTCAGGGTGAACTATGCACATGTCGGCTCAAGCGTAAATTACCTTTTAAAGTCTGTTATAATGCGCTGCTCTATAATGTGACTTGGATTGAATCCTGACCTTGGTATGCATACTGTCTGTGTTCTAGTTTTTACAGTGTATTTTGGCAGTACGTAGTTAGTAGGAAAGTTGGTCTGCAGGTTAGTAGACGAGTTTGTAGGAAGGCTAGGTTGCCAGTTAGGACAGTTTGTGAGTTAGTAGGAAAGCTAGGTGGCGAGTTGGTAGGAAAGCTAGGTGGCGAGTTGGTAGGAAAGCTAGGTGGCGAGTTGGTAGGAAAGCTAGGTGGCGAGTTGGTAGGAAAGCTAGGTGGCGAGTTGGTAGGAAAGCTAGGTGGCGAGTTGGTAGGAAAGCTAGGTGACGAGTTAGTAGGAAAGTTAGACCCACGTGTCGTCTGAGTCCTGGCCATGCCTTGGTGGAGGCAGTCTGTCTCTCTGCCTCTGGTCAAAATCCTCTCCTGGACTCCCATAACCACCAAACCTGACATGCACACACGCACATAAGCCCATAGTTTGAGCAACCCGAGGCGGAAGCAACCCATAGATCCACTAATATAGTAAGTTAAGGGTCAGAGCAAAGGTAGGTTTGAAAAAAGAAGGTTAGGGTTAAGATGAGAATGATGAAAAGGTAGGTGAGAGGTGAGATTTAAGGTGTAGAGGTACAGGTAAACACTATGAGAGCTTAGGTGAGATTTCAAGTAAGCATAAAGATGTAGGTTAGAGCGCCGGTAGAGGTGGCGGCACGGATTTAAGACAGACGCGAGGTTAAAGGTCATAACCGAAAAGCAAGGTAAGCTCACCTGTCATCCCTGCGGCCTCGGAACTCTCCCCCATCACGGGGGAATCTTTCCTCAGAAGAGCCCCAGTTTCCCCCATTCCCCCCTCCTCCCCTGTGGCCTCCCTGGTAGTCCTGGCTGGACCCTCTCCTCCAATTCTCCTCTCCCCGTCCATGGAAGTCCTGGCCACCTTCATTGAAGTCATTGGATCGGCGCCCCTGCTGAGAGTCTCCCCAGTAAGAACCAGAGCCCTGGTCAGGGCCCCCAGGGCCGCCCTGCCCCTGGCCCCCAGGTGGAGGACCCATGTGGTGGTTGGGAGGCCCTCGGGTATCTCCTTGGGAGAATCGGAGACATCAAAACAGAGGGCATACTGAAATATAAGTCATACAAAACAAAGCTCTTTCAATGGAGAAACGCCATTGAGAATGCTTTTTAGTCCAGGACTAGGCTTAATCTGTGTCTGGGAAACCAGCCCCAAGTGTTTATGACAGTAAGTATCAACTGTATTTGTTACTACAGTATGTGTTTAAAAAAGTAATCTTCCTTGGTCACTTTAGTATTGTTTAATGTTTACATACCGTTTTACCCACTTTATTCTAGTCATGCCTCATCCTCTATAACTACTGCTGTACATACCTTTTATAGTCATATACTGTCTTTACGCACTATTTTATGTAAACTCCGCAAAAAAAAAAGAAACGTCCTCTCACTGTCAACTATGTTAATTTTCAGCAAACTTAACGTGCATAACATGACAAGATTAATCAACTGAGACATAAACTGAACAAGTCCCCCAGACATGTGACTAACAGAAATTGAATAATGTGTCCCTAAACAAAGGGGGGGGGGGTATCTGGTGTGGCCACCAGCTGCATTAAGTACTGCAGTGCATCTCCTCATGGATTGCACCAGATTTAAGATTTGCCAGTTCTTGCTGTGAGATGTTACCCCACTCTTCCACCAAGGCACTTGCAAGTTCCCGGACATTTCTGGGGGGAATGGCCCTAACCCTCACCCTCCGATCCAACAGGTCCCAGACGTGCTCAATGGGAGATCCGGGCTCTTCGCTGGCCATGGCAAAACACTGACATTCCTGTCTTGCAGGATATCGAGCACCGAACAAGCAGTATAGCTGGTGGCATTGTCATGCTGGAGGGTCATGTCAGGATGAGCCTGCAGGAAGGGTACCACATGAGGCCAGCATCCTGGAGTCACCACTTCACTGTTGACGTTGAGACTTGTGTTTTGCGGGTACTATTTAATGAAGCTGCCAGTTGAGGACTTGTGAGGTGTCTGTTTCTCAAACACTAATGTACTTGTCCTCTTGCTCTGTTGTGCACTGGGGCCTCCCACTCTTTCTATTCTGGTTAAAGCCAGATTGCGCTGTTCTGTGAAGGGAGTAGTACACAGCGTTGTTTCCAGCTACAATAGTCATTTACAACATTAACAATGTCTACACTGTGTTTCTGATCAATTTGATGTTATTTTAACCTCTAGGGGATCAGTGCACAACTTGACCGTTTTGGAGAGCCTGGCGTGCCCAAAGTAAAATGCCTCGCATTCAGGCCCAGAAAATAGGATATGCACATATTTGGTACCATTGGATAGGAAACACTCTGAATTTTGTAAAACTGTTAACCATTTGTCTGTGAGTAAAACAGAACGGATATGGCAGGCAAAACCCTGAGGAATTTCTGTCCTGGAAAAAGTGGTTTTCACAGAGTGCCTCATTTGGAACCCCTCCCTCATGAAAATGCCCATATAAGGGCATATGAATGCAGTACCGATCGCTTCCTCTGGATGTCAACAGTCTCGAGAAAGTGTTTTGATTCTGTTCAGATGAAATAGAGCAGAGAAGAAGAGGGAATAAGGAAGTGTCTCTTTGGAAGTCTATAGGACTGGACGCGCGCTCTCGCCAAGCACGCACTGTGTTTTTTACCGTCTTTAGAGCTCAGTTTATATTCCGGTTGATTTATTATAGTAAATATACGTAAAAGTGTTCCTAAGGATACATTTAAAATGATGTTTGATTGTTCTTGGACAAGTTTATAGGTATAAGTTGAACAAGTTCTAGTCACGTTTCAATGGAGGTGTGGACGCTGTAGTTTCTGATTATAACGCGCGAACCAAATGGAGATTTATGGATAAAATACATGACTTTTTCTAACAAAAGAACCATGGATTGTCTTCGTTGGACACTTAGGAAGACCTCAGCAGAAGTTCTTCAACAGGTAATTGATTTGTTTTTGCTGTGAAATGTGTTATGTGTGTGCCACGCTGGCTAATGAATTCATGGCNAATGGTAGTGTATATATATATATATACACACACACACACACACACACACACACACACACACACACACACACACATATATAAAATATACACCACACATACTTCTGCCTCTACTCTTCTGGGAAGGCTTTCCACTAGATGTTGGAACATTGCTGCGGGGACGTGCTTCCATTCAGCCACAAGAACATTAGTGAGGTTGGGCACTTATGTTTGGCGATTCGGCCTGGCTCGCAGTCAGCATTCCAATTCATCCCAAAGGTGTTTGATGGAGTTGAGGTCAGGGCTCTGTGCAGGCCATTCAAGTTCTTCCACACAGATCTCAACAAATCATTTCTGTATGGACCTCGCTTTGTTCACGGGGGCATTGTCATTCTGAAAAAGAAAAGGACCTTCTCCAAACTGTCACTGCATGCCAATTTCCCTTCACTGGAACTAAGGGGCCTAGCTCAAACCACGAAAAAACACCCCCAGACCATTGTTCCTCCACCAACAAACTTTACAGTTGGCACTATGCATTGGGGCAGGTAGCGTTCTCCTGATATCTGCCAAACCCAGATTTGTCCGTGGGACTGCCGGATGGTGAAGCGTGATTCATCACTCCAGAGAACGCACTTCCACTGCTCCAGAGTACAATGGCAGCAAACTTTACACCACTCCAGCCGACGCTTGGCATTGTGCATCGTGATCTTAGGCTTGTGTGCGGCTGCTCGGCCATGGAAACCCATTTCATGAAGCTCACAAAGAACAGTTCTTGTGCTGACGTTGGTTCCAGAGGCAGTTTGGAACTTGGTAGTGAGTGTTGCAACTAAGGAGAGACAATTTTTACGCGCTACGCGCTTCAGCACACAGTGTTCCTGTTCTGTGAGCTTGTGTGACCTACCACTTTACGGCTGAGCCGTTGTTGCTCCTAAACGTTTCCACTTCACAATAACAGCACTTACAGTTGACCCAGGCAGCTCTAGCAGGGCAGAAATTTGACAAACTGACTGGTGGCATCCTATGACGCTGCCACGTTGAATGTCACTGAGCTCTTCAGTACGGGCCATTCTACTGCCAATGTTTGTCTATTGAGATTTCAAGGCTGTGCACTCGATTTTACAAACCTGTCAGCAACGGGTGTGGCTGAAATAGCCGAATCCATTAATTTGAAGAGTTGTCCAAATACTTTTGGCCATGTAGTGTATTTATATTCAGGTCTCGTTGCTCGTTCTGAAATTTCTTAATTTCAGATTTTGTTTTCTGGATTATGTGTGTATAGTTTATTTTTTACTGCTAGGTATTACTGCACTGTTCGCTGCAACTGCAATAACATCTGCAAATCTGTGTAAGCGACCAATAAACTTTGATTTCATCTTAGACTCATGAAAATTTGTGTTCACCTACCTTTGCCATTGGGTCCTTGCTGTCCCATCCCATGCATCATGGAGCCAGTGTTTTGTCCCACCTGTGTGAAATGTTGATTTTAGGATTTGAGACTTTTTGTAAACAACACAAAGGGGCGTTTCAATAAGCATTGAATTGAACCATCTTGGACATCTTACTGCTTAAATATTGAATTTGAATGTAGCTAGCAAGTTGGCTAACCAACAAGACAATGTTGCTACAATTACCGCCACTTAACTACCCACCCCAGATTAGCATTTACCTCTTTAGATTCAATAGCTCTTACCACATTCTTATGAAATGAGCTAACCTTCATATTTCTGACACATTTATTTTGTTTTACAGCTAGTTTGACAATCTCACCTGGTGCTGCATGTAGGACGGAGGCCCCTGCATGTTGCCTGGTGGGCCCTGCATATTGCCTGGGGGTCCTTGCAGGTTTCCAGGGGGACCCTGCATGTTGCCGGGGGGTCCCTGCATGTTACCCAGTGGGGGCCCATGCATCCCACCTGGGGGTGGCCCCTGCATGTTGCCCATCCCGTGCATGCCTTGCATGTTGCCGTGTGTCCTGGGAGGGTTCTGCATGGGAGGCCCCATCCCCACCCCGCCCTGCATGGGTCCCTGTGGGCCCATCATATTCCCCTGAGGGGGCATCATGCCCCCCTGTGGCGGAGGCCCCTGGCCTCGAGGAGGGGGCCCCATCATTCCTCCCGGTGGGGGGCCCTGCATGTTTCCGGGGGGCCCCTGCATCCCTCTGGGTCCGGGAGGCATGCCGTGAGGCCCCTGGGGTCCCATGTTTCTGTGGGGGCCGGGGTGCCTCTGCATGCCTTGGGGCCCATGGAGGTCAGGGGGACCCATCATGCCCTGAGGAGGCCCCTGGTGGTGCTGGGACCCTGGAGGGGGGCCCATCTGGCCCGGGCGCATGAATGGAGCCTGCATGACGCCAGGGCCCATGGGGGGCCCCATGTTGTGGGGCATCTGCTGAGGGGGCATGGACTGGGGGAAGCCCTGAGGAGGTGGGGGCATGGTTCCTCCCTGGCCAGGGAAAGGTGGCATGGGTCCTTGTGGGCCTCCTGGGGGAGGCATGTTCCCGTCCATCTGATTCATACGGTCCATCTTCATTTGCTGGGGAAAAGAAATGCTGCATTTTCAATCTCTACAGTTTCTCAATGCTTGCATGACTATGAGCAGTAAACCACCTGTCACAGTGGTCAGCAACTTTGGAACAGGGTGTGCTGGCTTTTGTTCCATTCCAGCAATTAGACACCTAATTCAGCATATAATTTAAAGGGATAGATCACGCTAAATCTATATTTTGGTAAAATTACACTTCCCTTCAGTTGTGTCTGTCTGAAGGCGAAATAATCCATAATAATCTATTCTATTTAGTTATTTCTAACAATCTATTATTTTCGTCAGATTTCATGAATAGAAACAGCCAAGCTGGAACGTCCTCAAAAACACTTCAAAGTTTGGTAGCATCGATACTCGCAAAAACCTGTCCATGTTTTCTTCCCCACAAGAATGTTCTTTTTGCAATAAAATTAAAAAATTTTAATGGTCTGATACTTCCTATGTTTACGGGTCAGTTTTGTTCACATCTGGAAAGCAATACAGGTCTAAGAGCCTGCCACAGGGGGACGACGTCACCACTGGAAGACGCATACAGATGCTCTGTGCTGTGGCTACGTGAGGACATGAGTAACCAAATTCCAGCAACTATTTCAGCAGTATTAATGTAAAAAAAACTTCTACATCCAACTACCGAACTTAGTTTGAAGTGTTTTTTAGGGAGTTTTGGCTTGTATTGCAGCTTTGCTAACATCGGTTCGGCCGTTTCCGTTCATGAAATCTGACAATGCTAGCCAGAAGTAAATAATGGATTATTGTGGATTTTGTCACCATGGGCCTTCAGACACAACTCAAGTTAAGGCCCAAATGTCGATTTTGCATGAACTATCCCTTTCATCTGAAACAAATGCCTGTAGCTGCACTGCAGGGCTAGATTTGTTGACCATTGACCTAAAATGTATTTATTTTGCAATCGCTCTTTCATGTTACACATTTTTGCCACCGATACTTATGTCACACATTTTTTTGTTTCAAAGTGGGCACTTTGCCTTGGACCTCTCACCTCTAGCATCATCGGGTTGGTGTTGGTCTTCCCATCCATTTTCTTCTCATCCATCCTTTCTTTCTTCTCTCCTCCCGGTGGCACGAGAGGTACCTTATTATCTGCCCAGGCCTGAAGGAAGGAAAGGGGGAGGAGACAAAAGATGGGAGAAAGAGTGAGAGATGTCACGGAGCAAATACTCAAACAGACCGGTCTTGCTTATTTTTCTTGATGTCAACATTAATGTATACAAAAGTGAATCAAGACTAAGTTACCTGTTGGAATTGGGCAGGGATGGGTTTGGCATAGGGGACCTTCTTCTGTGGCACTTTCTTCTGGTCTTTCTGTAAGATCTCCTCAATCCCCCAATCCAGACCTGGGATGCTCATCTCCTCCTCGGCTGCAGTCTCTTTATCTTGAGAAAATCAAACTACGTTACCCATAGTCCAACAATCTACCACTCCAACCTTGCTGGAACTGTATAGACTGTGGAAGTCACAGCCCATTGCTGCAACTTTGTTAAGAGCTAATTCAACTACAAAACTAAACCTTAACCCCCCCAAAACCATCTCTTTGACTTAGATAAGACTTAGATTTGTTTGAGAAGTGTGAATGTGTGTACGTGTGTCTCCTCACCGCTAGCCTCTTGTTCCATGGCAGCTTTGAGCTGATCGGGGATCCCCATGCCAGGAATGGCAGCTAGGCTGTTTGGCTCCATGTCATCTGGAAAACAAACAGACCCAGAACCACAAGTCAAATTGTGACACCATGTAACCTTGACCGGACAAATAAATGTGTCTGGCTGCAGTTAAAAACATTTTTTTCTACATGACTTCAAACACCCACTACAGAAAACATTCTTTAAGGTGATCAACATGTGTTTTCCAAAATCTGCCAAATATTTCTGTTTAACTAGATAGTTTAGTTCTTCAGTTTGTTATTGAGGGGGAATATAAGGCTTTCCAATTGATGGCTATACATTTCTTTGCAGCAATCAGACCTAGACTACAAAACTTTCTTGGATATTGTTCACCAATATTTACATTTCCCATCAGACATAATCATGAAGATGGATATCAATTCTTAGACACAATGAAATGATAGAACGTACTGTACATTATCCCAAAATGACCATGGAATAGAGTTGCTTTGTGCATCTCCAACAGAGATGTGACATTTCTGGGTGCATCACATGCATTCTGCCAGGAGTCCTATGAATTATCTTAAATTGCAGTAGTTTATGTCTTATGAGCAGGTATGAGCATTTTCACATATCTGTGACCAATGGTTCTCCTCAGTTTCCCATTTTTCCCTTATAGGTTCTGAACCATCGGTAGAGTTTCAATCAACTTCTTTGGTGTAGCAGCTTCTTTCAGTATTTTTTCTATGCTAGATGCCTTCGGTTCATCCAGATTCTGTTGAAGCGATTGAACTAAAAGAAAATCGGCCTTGGATAATCCAAATCTTTCTTGTAATTGATTGAATGACAGTAGAGATCCACCATAGTACATGTTAACAATTCATGATGCCACTTTGGAGCCAGGATTTAAAGGTGTTGTCATTAAACACTGGAAGTAAGGTGGGGTTGTTCCAAATATGGGTGCCTGCCGATTTTGCTTCTTTCCACCTCTTGAATTTATATGAATTCTCCCAAACACAAATGGAATTGAGAATCATTGGATTTTCAGTTTCTTTCTTCAACGCCTTGGACCCGAAGTAGTGAATATATTTTAGATCATAAGGTATTACATTTATGGCGTCGATAATCCTCCATGCACAAGGATAATCTGCTGTCCATTGCTTAGTGAACACAGTTGTGCAGCCCAGTAATAGAGTACCACAGTCATAATATCCATAAAACCTTACGGTCAAACAAGAAAATTGTTCCAATAATTTTCCCACCATACATTTTTCCCATAGGGGACTTTAGAAACACTTAAAATAAGGTTTGTGTTTTGTGTAGGCTGACCCTGGCGTGACGTTTTGATAACCATGTAAATCTCTCTAGGACAAGGTGACTTTTATCAATATATTCGCCTGTATTTACCCCCAAAAAACAAACGCTAATTAGCTGCTAATGTGGTCATCAAAGAACTACAAATGCCATGATGATCTGGCATTTGACTGCCGAATCGAGGCAAAGGTAAGAATGTCTGGATTAACTATCTAAATGTTAGCGAAAATGTAATAAATAAACTGGCGAAATTTAAATCAATTGACAATTGTGTGAACTGTCTTGTGCAAGTTTTACATTGACACAATACTTGTTAGCAAAAGGTATCAGCTAGAGATGACGTGCAGGAGCTTGCAGGGTTTTGTAGTCTTGCATGTTAATTAGCATTTTGGAGTCACCTTGTCCTATAGAGATTTACATAGTTATCAAAACATTATGCCAAGGTAAGCCTACACTAAACACATTCCTTATTTTAAGTGATTCTAAAATTCCCTACGGGAAAAATGAATTGTGGAAAAACGATTGGAACCATTTCCCTGTTTGACCGCTAGGTTTTCTGGGTATTAGGACACCTCCACTGTGGGGCTCCACACACACACACACACACACACACACACACACAATATATTTCTACACATCATACCGTATTCCACTCCATCCTCTGACATCCCAGGTAACAAATTCAGATTGTATCTGTCCCTCATCTTGTCCCCTGGCCGATTCCTCGTCCAGAATTTACTGAAAGGGATATAAATCACGCAGGAAACACTAGATCAGACATCCAAAATAATAATAATTTGTCCTATTTCACACGTGTATTATACTCATGTGTAATTTGGAAATGTGTTTTTTGCATATCCCAACTCCCCTGAGACCCCCTTGGAGAGTGAGGTCCGGGCAGAGTCTGCCATTATCAACGGCGACCCTGGATTAAGCGCTTTGCTCAAAGGCACAGACAATTTTTCACCAGGTCGGCTCGTGATATCGAACTAGAGACCTTTAGGTTAATGGCCCCACGCTCTAACCCTAGGCTATCTGCCACCCTCGCGACACATTCAGTATGCGGCCAATGTGGAAATCAAACCCAAAACCTACCAACAGAGCCATTAGCAAGCCATGGGACAATAGAAATATGGGAGAAAGGTCTATCAATAGGGGTGTGCAACACAAGACAATTCAAGAACCATGTCGGCTCCAATATGGTCCAGGAACGATACTTTTTAGTTCAAAATGATTCGGTGAGATATGATGCACTAACATTTGTTGCATTTAGACATTTGTTTTCCATTCTAAATTAAGGCCTACCTCTCACTGGACAGTGCGGGAAGCTGTGCACCGTGCCTAGAAATGTTACAAAGGCTAATGACAGCTATTGGGGTGGCTCAGCATGCACGATGACTTGTAGATCAATTACTGTCATACACAGTTACACACGCAGTTACACATAGGAGAGGACGCCCCAGAGTCAGAAAAGACTCTAATCCTTTTTGGAAGGGAAAAAGAAAGTAATGCGAGTAAAAAACATTAGTGAACCGGTGGTTCGTAAAGTTATTTGGTTTTCTGACCGATACATGCTACATTTGGATCAGTTAAGAGTCCCACGGACCAATGTGCTCCTATCTTAAACATTTAAACCGGATTCCAAGCTATATCAGTGAATTGTTTCACCCTCAACTTTCAACCTTGTGAACAATTCCATTTAGTCTTGCTTCCCAGTCTACACTGAACAAAAATATAACACGCAACATAAGTGTTTCATGAGCTGAAATCCAGGAAAATGTTCCATATTCACAAAAAGCTTATTTCTCTGAAATGTTGTGCACAAATGTTTACATCACTGTTAGTGAGCATTTCTCCTTAACAAGGATAATCCTGACAGGTGTGGCATATCAAGAAGCTGATTAAACAGCATGATCATTAGACAGGTGCACCTTGTGCTGGGGACAATAAAAGGCCACTCTAAAATGTGCAGTTTTGTCACACAACACAATGCCACAGATGTCTCAAGTTTTGAGGGAGCGTGCAATTGGCCTGCTGACTGTAGGAATGTCCACAGGAGCTGTTGCCAGATAATTTAATGTTCATTTCTCTACTATAAGCCTCCTCCAACGTCATTTTGAGAATTTCGCAGTATGTCCAACCAGCCTCACAACCGCAGACGTGTATGGCGTCATGTGGGCGAGCGGTTTGCTGATGTCAATGTTGTGAACAGAGTGGTGGCGGTGGGGTTATGGTATGGGCACACATAAGCTACAGACAACGAACACAATTGCATTTTATCAATGGCAATTTGAATGCACAGAGATAACGTGACGAGATCCTGAGGCCCATTGTAATGCCATTCATTTGCCGGCATCACCTAATTTTTCAGCATGATGCAAAGATCTGTACACAATTCCTGGAATCTGAACATTTCCTAGTTATTCCATGGCTTCCAGACTCACCAGACATGTCACCCATTGAGAATGTTTGGGATGCTCTGGATCGACGTGTACAACATTGTGTTCCAGTTCCCGGCAATATCCAGCAACTTCGCACAGCCATTGAAGTGGAGTTGGACAACATTCCACAATCAACAGCCTGATCAACTGTATGCCAAGGTGATGTGTCGCGCCTCATGAGGCAAATTGTGGTCACACCATTTGTTGCGTTTATATTTTTGTTCAGTATACATTCTGGCATGGGTGGAAAGTTACTGTACGTCCAATGTTGTGATTCTCTATGTCTTGTGTATAAGGTGCATTCGGAAAGTATTCAGACCCCTTGAATTTTCCATACTTTATTATGTTACAGCCTTATTCAAAAATGTATTATTGTTTTTTACCCCTCAATCTACACACAATACTCCATAATGACCAAGCAAAAACAGGATTTTAGATATTTTTGCAAATGTATTAAAAATAAAATGCTGAAATATCACATTTACATAAGCATTCAGACCCTTTACTCAGTACTTTGTTGAAGCACCTTTGGCAACGATTACAGCCTCGAGTCTTCCTGGGGAGCGTTGCTGCACAGCTATTTTCAGGTCTCCTGAGATGTTCGATCGGGTTCAAGTCTGGGCTCTGGCTGGGCCACTCAAGGACATTCAGAGACTTGTCCCGAAGCCGTTGTCTTGGCTGTGTGCTTAGGGTCATTGTCCTGTTGGAAGGTGAACCTTTGCCCCAGTCTGAAGTCCTGAGTGCTCTGGAGCAGGTTTTCATCAAGGAGCTCTCTGTACTTTGCTCTGTTCCCCATTCCCTCGATCCTGACTAGTCTTCCAGTCCCTGAAAAAAATCCCAACAGCATGATGCTGCTACCACCATGCTTCACGTAGGGATGGTGCCAGGTTTCCTCCAGACGTGACGCTTGGCATTCAGGCCAAATAGTTCCATCTTGGTTTCATCTGAACATAGAATCTTGTTTGTCATTGTCTGAGAGTCCTTAGGTGCCTTTTGGCAAACTCCAAGCGGGCTGTCATGTGCATTTACTGAGAAGTGGCTTCTGTCTGGCCACTCTACCATAAAGGCATGATTGTTGGAGTGCTGCAGAGATGGTTGTCCTTTTGGAAGGTTCTCCCATCTCCACAGAGGAATTCTGGAGCTTTGTCAGTGACCATCGGGTTCTTGGTCATCTCCCTGACCAAGGCCCTTCTCCCCCGACTGCTCAGTTTGGCCGGGTCGGCCAGCTCTAGGAGTCTTGGTTGTTCCATTGAAGAATGATAGAGGCCACTGTGTTCTTGGGGACCTTCAATGCAGCAGACATTTTTTGGTACCCTTGCCCAGATCTGTGCTCGGACACAATCCTGTCTCGGAGCTCTACGGACAATTCCTTCGACCTCATGGCTTGGTTTTTGCTCTGACATGCACTGTCAACTGTGGGACCTTATATAGACTGGTGTGTGCCTTTGCAAATCATGACCAATCAAACATCTCATGGATGATCAATGGAAACAGGATGCACCTGAGCTCAATTTCAAGTCTCATAGAAAAAGGTCTGAATACTTATGTAAATAAGGTATCTGTTTACTATTTTTAATAAATTTGCAGAAATTTATTTAAAAAACTGTTTTCGCTATTGTGTGTAGATTGAGGAAAACGTTGTATTTAATAAATTTTAGAATAAGGCTGTAACGTAACAAAATGTGGAAAACGTCATGGGGACTGAATACTTTCCGAATGCACTGTATGTAACTTGTAAGCTTACCTGGTGTGGTCGTTGGATCCCGAGCAGAGGATGTGCCCGAGCGGGTGCCACGCCAGGCTCCAGATCATGCCCTCATGGGCCATCTCCATTCCGCCCACCTCCTTCTCCACTCTGACAGAAATAAATTATAAGAGCAGGATGTGACATGAAACGGTGATAATTGGTAATGAACCCAGTCCTTTGTAACAAGTCTAATGTCATGAATGCAGGTTTTGTTTAGGAATTATTCACTTTCAGAGGTATCCAGACTACATTTATGAGCATTGCCTCTTACACACGATTCATGCTTGCAATCATACAATTTTTACTTTGTTCATTGAAATGACAGTCCGGCAAACGAATCAAGCCTCTGGCAAGTGATTGGTAGAGGAAATTAGATCCTGTGTGTCAATTTGAGGGTTGAGCGGTCACTCTTACCCTACATTCCAGAAGAGGAGGGATCCGTCCGAGCCACCGCTGGCGAACAGGCCCTCGTGGACAGGGTGCCACGCTACAGCTGGAGACAGGAGACAAAGGGTTAACACACATATTTCACTAACATAAGTTTAATGTCTCAAACTCAGGATCACCACAAAAATAACGTGGTCTGTCAACTCAAGGAGTTTCTCCTGCACCAGTAAAAACGATAGAGAACGTATTCACACCCTTGACAGAGCAGAACACAGCAGAAACAATCCATAGCAACTCATGATATTCAACCACATACACGCACATGCATACACAGAGTAAATAAACTAAGCAACATTTGGCATCATAATATTCCTCTAACTACAGCAGAGGCCATTTGCTGAACTAAGTGCTAAATGGAATAAGTCAGTCAAGCCAAAGCATACCTGTGGCCTCTTTCTTGTGGCCCCGGAACACCTGCAGCTCCTCCTTGAGATTGCGGATGTCAAAGAGCTTACACAGGTGGTCGCGGGACGCAGTCAGCAGCCAGTTACCGTTCAGGTTCCACTTCACCTCCATCACTGTGTTCTTATGGGCGTGACTGACGGAGAGGAATGATGGGGAGAGAAAGTAAGGTACTGATACCTTTTACACACTACTAAGCAGAGCCGAGCTGTACAGTGCAGGCCTGGTTGTGCATCCGGTTGATGCCTAAACCGTGTGGAAAGGACAAATATCTGAGCCAGCACAGTACGGATCAGCTTGGCACAGTAGTGTAAAAAGGGTATAAGTTTCTTTCTGTCCTCCAAGCTGCCTCAAGCATTTTAAAAATGATTGAACTATTTTACAGCTCCCTTTACCATCAGTCATCTACTGAGAAACTACATAGTAACAACAATTTTAACAAGAAAGCACAAATTGTTACAGAGAAGTACCACATTTTGTTAGATCATTTCTCAGGCGGCTCTGGGTTTTGGGGATGAGGTGCTTTATGCCACTTTCCGCTGCCTTTGGGTAAAACTCACAGTGTGGCCAAACTCTGTCCGGTCTTGGGATCCCAGAATTTTATTGGCTGCTGGCTATCTTTGCTCCCAGAAACCACCAGGCCTTTAGTGGGATGCCAGTCCACGCACTTCACGTCAGCTCCGTGACCTGTGGAGGAAGAACACCTTTAGTATTTGTAGGTGTGTGTCAGAGGCAAAATGACACAACAAATATACAATAGTTCACTTGTATGTGAATGTAAGAGGTAATGCAGTCTACGGGTGTGTGTGACAAAGATACTGTGTGTGTGAGAGTTTAGGGGAGTCACTCAATCCCACCCTCACTCACTGTGGGGTGAGTAAACATAAAACTTGGGCAATATTCTTGTACTAATGCTCATACATTACTATTAAAATAGTAGATGTGGTAGCAGACCAAATCCAAAGTAATTACACATACCAGTAGATTACAAAGTGTGTGTGTATAATAGACAAAAGATACAAAGACAAGGTGACTAAACGTAATTGAGACACCAACAAGGTTCAACAATGTGTACATTTGCGTGATAGGAGATAAATGAGTGTACAAACCATTGGTGATAACATGACTGGTTGACCTTGTAAAGATTTGGAACAAATTACTTATTTAAAAACTAAGCCAATTCCTCTGGGTGTTAAGCACTCAACAATCTTACCTTCTGATTCTACATGTAGTAAGTAAGACCTTTTTTTAAGGTTTACATGACACCAAATAAATGTTGCCTTTGTTTTACCTGATATTGCTATGTGCAGTTTAACACTCTACAAACAAATATGTTGGGATATATGACAGTTCACGTCAAGTGATTGTGAGCAGTGCATTCTTGCGAATAACCCCTTCAGCCTAAGTATTTACATGAAAGCACACACAGGGGTTCCATTTCAAGAGTATGTGCACAGGTAGATATATGCTTATGATAATGTACTTCCATGTAAAAACAAAACATGGTGAAGGAGAAGACAATTCACTTTGTCTGGCTTTAATGGGTGCAGATTGACAGTGTGTGTGTGTGTGTAAATAAGTGAAAATCAACTGCACACTAGAGATTGGATACCCTGCGATTCAGCATCCTCACAGTCTAAGACATCTTAGATAATCATGGCTTGACACATTCCACATTCCAACTAGCTTAGTTTGATAGCTTTTAAAAACATGCTCAACTTAACTCAAAATGATACAAATACAAGAAACGTTACATTGAAAATAATGTGCTCAGTGTGCTGGGTCCTTCATACCTGTGTTAATGTTTGAATCAACTCCATCTCACATAGCACAAATGCTTTGTGGTTCCCTTACTACACCAGACAAGATCAGGGGGGGAGAGGGGGGGATACTTGCTACATTCATTTTAGTTAAAAGCTGCTGTATTTTGCCTTTTGACTATATAGTAAAATAGTACTATATAAATTTTTACCTAGAAGTGCAGAAAGGCATTTCTGCTGTAAAAGCACATTAATTGAATAAGAACATTTGACAAATGGGTAAATTGATAGCTACATCACCAATCAATTTCTTAAAGTGGAAACAAAACTAAGGGAGTAGTGAAATAAACTTAGCAAAAAAGAAACGTCCCATTTTCAGGACCCTGTCTTTCAAAGATAATTCGTAAAAATCCAAATAACTTCACAGATGTTCATAGTAAAGGGTTTTAAACACTGTTTCCCATGCTTGTTCGATGAACCATAAACAATTAATGAACATGCACCTGTGGAACGGTCATTAAGACACTAACAGCTTACAGACGGTAAGCAATTAAGGTCACAGTTGAAAACTTAGGACACTAAAGAGGCCTTTCTACTGACTCTGAAAAACACCAAAAGAAAGATGTCCATGGTTCCTGCTCATCTGCGTGAACGTGCCTGAGGCATGAGGACTGCAGATGTGGCCAGGGCAATAAATTGCAATGTCCGTACTGTAAGACGCAGCTACAGGGAGACAGGACGGACAGCTAATCGTCCTCGCAGTGGCAGACCACATGTAAAAACACCTGCACAGGATCGATACATCTGAACATCACACCTGCGGGACAGGTACAGGATGGCAACAACAACTGCCGAGTTACACCAGGAACGCACAATCCCTCCATCAGTGCCCAGACTGTCCGCAATAGGCTGAGAGAGGCTGGACTGAGGGCTTGTAGGCCTGTTGTAAGGCAGGTCCTCACCAGACATCACCAGCAACAACGTCGCCTATGGGCACAAACCCACCAGGGGTGGACCAGACATCGTGGAAGGAATGAGCATTACACCGAGGCCTGTACTCCGGAGCGGGATCGATTTGGAGGTGGAGGGTTCGTCATGGTCTGGGGCGGTGTGTCACAGCATCATCGGACTGAGCTTGTTGTCATTGCAGGCAATCTCGTTACAGGGAAGACATCCTCCTCCCTCACGCGGTACCCTTCCTGCAGGCTCATCCTGACATGACCCTCCAGCATGACAATGCCACCAGCCATACTGCTCGTTCTGTGCCTGATTTCCTGCAAGACAGGAATGTCCGTGTTCTGCCATGGCCAGCGAAGAGCCCGGATCTCAATCCCATTGAGCACGTCTGGGACCTGTTGGATCGGAGGGTGAGGGCTAGGGCTATTCCCCCCAGAAATGTCTGGGAACTTGCAGGTGCCTTGGTGGAAGAGTGGGGTAACATCTCACAGCAAGCACTGCCAAATCTGGTGCAGTCCACGAGGAGGAGATGCACTGCAGTACTTAATGCAGCTGGTGGCCACACCAGTTACTTCTGATTTTGACCCCCCCTTTGTTCAGGGACACATTATTCCATTTCTGTTAGTCACAGGTCTGTGGAACTTGTTCAGTTTATATCTCAGTTGTTGAATCTTATGTCGATACAAATATTTACACGTTAAGTTTGCTGAAAATAAACACAGTTGACAGCGAAAGGACGTAAATTTTTTTGCTGAGTGTATATAAATTAAAAGTCAATTCACTCAAGGTTTGCTCAAATCTTCGAGTATATCTCTAGTTTTGGCTCACATAAGGCTTCTAAATATCCACAAATCTAAACAACCGTTTTCAACCAACGGTAATGTATTAGGTTATATTCAAAATATCAGGGTGTCTACTAGAGGACAAAGAAACGGCAAACTTGTTTCAAGTAAAAGTAAAATTCTGCATTTATTCTTCAATGAGCACAGAAAAGTTACTTTATTGAAAGGCTAGAAAAAACAAAAGCAAGACAAACTTGTTTCAAGTAGGCTAAGTGATAATTTATGCATTATTCAATGAGCACAGTAAAAAGTATTTTTTTTTTTCAAAATAAATAAAGCAAGCAGAAGGGCCTTAATCGAAGTCAGACGACAAGTAAACTTGCACACATGGTACAGAATCTGTGAATGAGCCAATTGCAGAAAAGGCCTAAACTTTCTGCATGGCCTCTGAATAGTTCACGTACACAAATTGTCAGACTGCAACTATGAACATATTGGCATAATACTAAAACAAGATGTTTGCTTTATTCATACTTGGCTGAAAGCATTTTATTCAATTCGCACAAGGATGCAAACATGCACTACAATGAATTACCCCCAATCCCTTCCCTAGTCTGGGTACCAGTCTAAAATTCCACCCCCTCCTTATACTCAGTGTCATGTGCCAAAGACAAATTACACGGAGTACAAGGAGTGGAATGTAATAGCTGAACAGAGACCGGCAACAAGGCTATCCCCTCCCAGCAATTATTAAAAGAAAGCAAAGCATGTTATCAAGGAGGAATGTTTTTTCGTGACTAGGGTGTTTGTGCAACAAAGACCTGATGTGACTGTGAATCATGCTGATCCATCCTTATCCTGACATAGGACACACTACAGAAAACACACCAAACTGTGTACTCTTATGATGTACTAATATACAAGGGGATGGGGCACTGGAACCAGTTCCTGTGATTATAGTATACCATCACTAATAATCCTGCTCAGCCTACAGTGCATTCGGAAAGTATGTTCCACATTTTGTTAGGATACAGCCTTATTCTAAAATGCATCAACAAAAGAATCCCGCTCATTAATCTACACACAATAATGACAATGCAAACACAAGTGTTTAGAAATGTTTGCAAATTTATACAAAATAAAAAACGGAAATATCACATTTACATAAGTATTCAGACCTTTTTACTCAGTACTTTGTTGAAGCACCTTTGGCAGCGATTACAGCCTTGAATTTTCTAGGGTATGACGCTACAAGCTTCTCCCATTCTTCTCTGTAGATCCTCTCAAGCTCTGTCAGGTTGGATAGAGAGCGTCGCTGCACAGCTATATTTAGATCTCTCCAGAGATGTTCGATTGGGTTCAAGTCCGGGCTCTGGCTGGGCCACTCAAGGACATTGAGACTTGTCCGGAAGCCACTCCTGCGCTGTCTTGGCTGTGTGCTTACGGTCATTGTCCTGTTGGAAGGTGAACCTTTGCCCCAGTCTGAGGTCCTGAGTGCTCTGGAGCAGGTTTTCATCAAGGATCTCTCAGTACCTTTCTCCGTTCCTCTTTCCCTCGATCCTGACTAGTCTCCCAGTCCCTGAAGCTGAACAACATCCCCACAGCATGATGCTGCCACCACCATGCTTCACCGTAGGGATGATGCCAGGTTTCCTCCAGAAGTGACGATTGGCATTCAGGCCAAAGAGTTCAATCTTGGTTTCATTAAACCAGAGAATCTTGTTTCTCATGGTCTGAGGTCCTTTAGGTGCCTTTTGGCATACTCAAAGCAGGCTGTCATGTGCCTTTTACTGAGGAGTGGCTTCTGTCTGGCCACCATAAAGGCCTGATTGTTGGAGTGCTGCAGAGATGGTTGTCTTTCTAGAAGGTTCTCCCAATCTCCACAGAGGAACTCTAGAGCTCCGTCAGAGTGGCCATCGGGTTCTTGGTCACCTCACAGTTTGGCCGGGCAGCCAGCTTTTGGAAGAGTCTTGGTGGTTCCAAACTTCTTCCATTGAAGAATGATGGAAGCCACTGTGTTCTTGGGGACCTTCAATGCTGCTGACATTTTTTGGTATCCTTCCCCAGATCTGTGCCTCGACACAATCCTGTCTCGGGGCTCTACGGACAATTCCTTTCGACCTCATGGCTTGGTTTTTGATCTGACATGCAGTGTCAACTGTGGGACCTTATATAGACAAGTGTGTGCCTTTCCAAATCATGTCCAATCAATTGAATTTACCACAGGTGGACTCCAATCAAGTTGTAGAAACATCTCAAGGATGATCAATGGAAACAGAATGCGCCTGAGCTCAATTTCAAGTCTTATAGCAAAGGGTCTGAATACATATGTAAATAAGGTCTGTTTTTATTTTTATAAATTTGCAAACATTTCTAAAAACCTATTTTCGCCTTGTAATTATGGGGTATTGTGTGTAGATTGATGGAAAAAAATATTGAATACATTTTAGAATAAGGCTACAACGTAACAAAATGTGGAAAAAGTCAAGGGGTCTGAATACTTTCTGTCTTAGTGCATGTAATGGTGTTGAAAGATGAACGTTAAAGGGGAAGTTCAGTATTTTACAACTTCATATAAGATAGTTGCTCATGAAAGTAGTCAATGGGCCAGTCCAAAATGTAATCCACGTTTTTTTTAAACAGCAACTACAAACTTCAGCTAACTTTAGCCATAGTTTCCTAAAAATCTAAATGGGAGTGGTTACATGCGGTTCCTGGGGGAAAAAAATCACATCACCTTTAAGTAACATCAAACCAAACTATTAAGCTATTTGGCCATTCCATTTTTAATGGGTTACTCCCATTGATTTTTAGCTGGCTGTGGCAAAAGTTACCTGAAGTTTGTGGTAGCTGTTAAAAAACAAACATGGATTACAGTTTCTCTGGCCCATAGACTACTTTCAGGGGAAGAACCATTAAACAAAGGAATATTAAAGAAAACTTTAAGAAACCATCTAAGATTAAGTTGCAAAATATTAACTTCTATTTTAAAACAGTGAATAATTTTGTAATTCTGATATTAAAAGGAGATGACCGCCCAACATAAGCAGTATTTAGACCAAAGATGATCAGTTATGCTTTTCCCTATATGACCACTACTGTACAACAAAATAAAAACAAACAATACCTTTTGACATAATACAGACATTAAGTCAGTAGTACGCTGCTTAAAACTGATTAATGGCAAACTCATAGGCATCCGACTAACACTAAACACTTCTAGCTAGCTAGATTAAAAGAAGCAGCTGTTCATTACTGCACATAGTGGTGTGAACTGTAACTGCGGCTTCAAAAACCTGGCTATGGTTTATCTAACGCCATAAGTATGGTGTATCAAAAATAATAAACATGAAATAAATATGCTAATGATAGCATGCGAAACGTCAATGCTTTTGTACTGCAGAGCCCCAAGTCTTTCACTAATTCAAAAAATATTGGAATAAAACTGTTACTAACCAACTTCACCACGTAAAATACATTATGTACGACATATTTGTTTGGAGACTGAACTAGTTTTAGCCTTTATAGCTATATTATATAAAATACAATTAATGCAATTAAAAGTCAATGCTCATGCAACGCGCCTAGTTGGTGTTGGGCTAGGCCAACCTATACAATCACCAAGGTTTGTGTTCATGGATGGTTCAGACTTCTGGGTACAGTAAAGGTACATGTTGCGGTGCAGTCACCTAAAAGTGTCTGCATGTGTGTCTTTTTCAGGGGTGTGAGTCAGTGTTCAGTGACGTGTATCAATTAGGTACAGCTGTATGTGTATTCAACAGAAAACATACCTCTGAGAATTCTCTCCTCATGACAGCGTAGAAAGTCCCAGATGCGTACGGTTCCGTCATCAGAGCAAGTGGCAAATTTATTATCCGTAGGTGAGAAACTGAAGACAGAGTGAGGCAGGAAGAGAATCAACAATGCAGGAAGACACAGTTGGGCTCCCAGGGTTTACAACAGGGTCAAATCCTAGTACAACTTAGTACAGTACAACCACTTAGGGGGGCATTTCCTGGGCACAACAGCAACCTCTCCCATCAAGCTGTGTATTGGCATTTAACAAAATTCATAAAAACTTGACCGGACCAGTAATGGAAACTCAAGACAAATACTATTTCATTCCACAAACAGTCTTTCCCCACAACTAACACGTTGAGTCAATACACTAGAACGTATCTACCCAAAATGAAACACCTACACTATATATACAAAAGTATGTGGACACCCCTTCAAATTAGTGGATTTTGCTATTTCAGACACACCTGTGGCTGACAGGTGTACAAAATTGAGCACACAGCCATGCAATTTCCATAGACAAACATTGGTAGTAGAATGGCCTTAATGAATAGCCCAGTGACTTAACGTGGCACCGTCATGAGATGCCACCTTTCCAACAAGTCAGTTCGTCATATTTCTGCCCTGGTAGAGCTGTCCCGGTCAACTGTAAGTGCTGTTATTGTGAAGTGGAAACATCTAGGAGCAACAACGGATCAGCCGCGAAGTGGTAGGCCACACAAGCTCACAGAACAGGAAAGCAGAGTGCTGAAGCGCATAAAGATTGTCTGTCCTCGGGTGCAACACTCACTACCGACTTCCAAACTGCCTCTGGAACCAACGTCAGCACAAGAACTGCTTGACGGGAACTTCATGAAATGGGTTTCCATGGCAGAGCAGCAGGGCTCAAGCCTAAGAACACCATGCGCAATGCCAAGCGTCGGCTGGAGAGGTGAAAAGCTTGCCGCCAATGGACTCTGGAGCAGTGGAAACGCCTTCTCTGGAGTGATGAATCACGCTTCACCATCTGGCAGTCCGACGGACGAATCTGGCAGATGACAGGAGAACGCTACCTTCCCCAATGCATAGTGCCAACTGTAATGTTTGGTGGAGGAGGAATAATGGTCTGGGGCTGTTTTTCATGCTTCGGGCCTCTTAGTTCTAGTGAAGGGAAATGTTAAAGCTACAGCATACAATGACATTCTAGACAATTCTGTGCTTCCAACTTTGTGGCAACAGTTTGAGGAAGGCCCTTTCCTGTTTCAGCATGACAATGCCCTCGTGCACACAGCAAGGTCCATACAGAAATGGTTTGTTGAGATCAGTGTGGAAGAACTTGACTGGCCTGCAGAACCCTGACATAAAACCCCATTGAACACCTTAGGGATACATTGGAACGCCGACTGAGAGCCAGGACTAATCGCCCAACATCAGTGTCCGACCTCACTAATGCTCTTATGGCTGAATGGAAGCAAGTACCCGCAGCAAAGTTCCAACATCTAGTTTAAAGTCTTCCCAGAAGAGTGGAGGCTGTTATAGCTGCAAAGGGGGGACCAACTCCATATTAATGCCCGATTTTGGAATGAGATGTTCGACGAGCAGGTGTCCACATACATATGTATAACACCTTTTTATTTTTAAATACACAAATCAGGTCTAAACTGTAACCCAAAACCAAGCTTCACACTAGACGTAAACCCAAGTTAAATTAATATTTCTCAGTTTACACATGCATTACCATCTATAATCCACCACAAATTACCAATGCCTACAATAAGTGCATTTGTCTTGGCCTTACGCTAAAGCAACAGTAAGCTAAAAATCGAAGTTCTGCTGAAATTCAAAATTAAATCTAAACCTTATCAACATGCACAATATCTGCAAGCCATTCATGATCTTCAACTCTTGGTCAGTCCCATTGCGGTCCTACCCACCTCTATTCCTATTCCCTTCAGTGTTTAGATGATGGTGATCAGAAAGGTGAAGCCAATACGGCGAAAGCTCCGCCTTGCACTCCACTACACCTTGTGAAACGGCCATAATGCATGAACTAATCAGATTTGTGCACACAAACAGGTAGAGGCTAGGGGAAAATGTAACTGGGAAGTCTAGTGTGAGATTACAGAGCCGTAGTATTTGACCAAGTGGACTTCTGTAGAGATATGTCCCAGATGATCTGCTTTGTGGATCAAGCAATATACACATTACAAAATGATGGAAATGATAAGCAGTGGCACCATTTTTTTTCCAGATTTGCTTAGGCCTAGGTCTGAAAACAGACAAACTGATTTATTTTTACAGCGTCATGAGGTAGTGCATTCCTGTTAGTCAATCAGATAATATGGCTCTATCTGTAGTTGGAGCAACAGTTGCAACGTGGTGATGAACTAACATTCTAGAGCCCCCCTGACCACCTAGCCTATAGGCCCAAACTTGAGTCATACCAACAGCAAAGACAGCCTACACCTGACATAACAGACACCTGAGGAACTTCTTGACTAGTTCCCTAATTGCAATCTTCAGTTTTGGAGCATAGCCAAAATGCTTGTATGATGTCAGTGCCCTTCTCCTCCGGTCACAATTTTCTCAGGGCTATGGCCACAGCCCTAAGATGCTTTATTTTCAATTGGTCCTGGAGACTGAATGCACGCTAAACATTAACAACAAGACAGTAAAAGTGTCTCACAAACATTAACAGTCAAAGAAAATAAGTTGTGGCATTGACAAGTTATGTATTCAAAAGTGAATCTTTAAGTTGTTTTAGGTCAGAGATAAACCCAGCATAAAACCCTATTCATGATCTTTATTGAATATTTTCGTAACGTTCCATGAAGGCAACCACCACCAATGGTAGAAATATACACAATGGCAACCTTTTATTCAATAAATCCCTAACTCCACCGCCCCATTCAATGTAGATATTAAAACTGCAATATGTAACTTTTTGGCTGACCCAACCAAATGCACATAGAAAAGTGTGTCTTAGATCTGTCACTCATTGAAAGCAAGTCTAAGAAGAGGTATATTTGTTCTATGTGCACTATTTCTATACTTCCCGTTCTTAAGTTTCATTTTTGCATCTTTTTCTTTCGGTTTTGTACACAAGCTTCAAAACAGCTGAAAATTTCACAGCAGTTTAGATGGTACAATGATTCTCTACACTATACTTGCTTGTTTTGTCACAAACTGACAATTAGGCAAACTATTCGAATTTTAGCAACGAAGCAATGGCGGAGCGATTTCTGCATAGTGCATCTTTAACTTGGAATATACCAGGGTAATTGGGGTGGTGGGAAGGTGGGTGGTCAAAGCGACCTTGTGGGTTGCATAGGAATTGAACGTGAACGGTGGTAGCCAACTGCTCTAACTGCAGAGGCAACTTGTTTGTGTGTTCAACAGAAATAAAGTCTTTATTCAAAAAGCTATGGGGTCACTTGTGGATGTGGGTTTTGTTACTGGGATAAATCAAAACGGGAGGCAACATGGGGGTGGCAATATTGGTGTATTCAAAAGGTGGGGATTGTAAATATGCATTTGCCTACATCTCAAGAAACTTCAAACCAACCATGGGACTATGGTAAATTGTGTGTATGGAGAGACCCTATGTGTGTCCATAAGAGGGATAATACTGTCCCCTTGTGGAAGTGCGCCACATTCAAAACTCCCTATGCAGCAACGTCAAGTGCAACCTCTCCACTTTATTCGCTATTACTCTGTCCCTCTGGGCTTATCTATGTAAACCAGTAGTCTTTTAACGTGCGCCAATACCTTTTGAATATAGATATAGATCAACACTTTATTTAACAACACCGTGAAAATCAACCTTTTCTGTACATAGTAGTTATGTATAGAAAAAATCAAGATACACAACTCATCATGAGCCACAGGCAATGATGATGGCAATAAGAAATGATCAGTGCAGTGTTGCGACAGCACAAACGTACATTTATCAATCATTTTCAGGGGAAACAGCAATGACAACAGTAATAGGCTGGGGTTAACTACAGAAAATGGTAGATTGTGTATAGACCTGGCCTCTCTAATCGCCTCCTTGTGAGCCTGGAACATCTTGACGTTGTTCATGTTGGACTGCCAGTACTTGACGTAGCCGCCGTGGTCAGCTGTCAGCATCCACATGTCATTGTGAGACCAGGTCATGGCCCGCACGGGGCTGTCATGGGCCTGAGGGGAGTAGAGGAGAGACAGACTTAGTCAGAGAGAGCACTAGGACCAAAAACACAGGGCTGGAGACACATTTCTAGAAGACAGTGGATATACAGCCGACATTTCTTGTGGTTCCAAGAGGCGGTTCGCTAACAACATGCCTAACCTTAAAACCTTTTTTTTTTTTTAAGAAAGTGTATTCAGCCGGCCGGAGCCAAAGGTTAAGCCCTTGTAAAGTGTTGTAGGAGGGTGGATTCAATGTTCACCTGTAAGATGGTCTCAAAGTTGAAGGTGAGTCCGTTCCACAAGGTGAACTCCCCACTGGAGGCTCCTGTGACAAGTCGCCTCCCCTCAGGAGTCCACTATGAATGAGGGAGAGGGATGGGGGCGACGAGGAGATATGGAGAGAAAGGGAGGTGGGGAAGAATAGTTGGATAAATTAAATGGGTAATGAAGAAGGGAACAAAAATAGGTAAGAAATGGAAGAGAGCAAGACTGAACTTAAGTAATCACATTCTGAAGTGCAGATTAATATTCTGTAGAAATCTCAATTCCTGGTGGGCCAAGTGTGTGGGTTTTGGCTCATCCCTTGTACTTGATTGATCAATTAAGGGCATGAGCTATGTTTCCATAAACGTATCCATTATACATTAAGAGAAATTGCGCATTAAGAAACTAGCCACTGCCCTCCCACCTAACCGTTTCATGTCTCAGGTAGCCCACAAAAGCCAGCATGGATACAATGCAAGAATTGACTAATATTTGCCATATTCTAATAATTCTGGTCTGTCATTTGTCGCAGTAAAGAAAGTTAGACAAAATAAAATCCATCCGTTGAACAGATGAACATTTCTCCTATAGCTGCCTTTTCCATTCTACATGTCCCAAAGTTTTTTGCGACATTGCTTTTGTCTATGGAAACCTGCCTAATGATTAGTTAGGAACTCCCTTCACCTGGTTGTCTAGGTCTTAATTGGACACAAAATGAAAATAAATAACAAAAACCAGACGACACACAGCCCTCCAGGAATTGAGTGACACCCCTGCACTATGGGCTTCCCATGGTCTCAGAGGGATAAGAATAGTCTGCCCTGAACAAGTGTAGAAAGTGTGAGAGAGAAGAAACTTACCCTTATGACAAAGACAGGGCACTTTACTTTGTTCGTGGAGGTTCGGACAAACTTTGTGGTAACTGCATTCATGGGGTTACTCAAGATGCCCACAGGAGGAACCAGCTACAAGAGCCAGAGGAATAAAGGGAGATGACAGAGAAAAATACACACATTTCAGCATATTGTCTACAAATGGGTACAACATTTATCAGATCTAGCCAGGAACAAGGACTTGCTAACACCCTGACACAGATTCATTGATAGCATATTTTCTTCTTAGATTATGGACACCAGAAGGTCAAAATCACAGTTTTAACTGTAAACCATATAAGCCTAGTATCTGTCCATACTTACATCATTGTAGCATCCTGCATCTGGTTGGATGGCACGGAAATCTCTGTGGTCTCGCTGCCACAAACGATTCTGCAGTCAAGAGAGAGCATTTAAGGAACCATGAAAAACATTGAGAAACGTCTTTGCATTTACACACATTTCAGCCAAATACATACAGCTCAATCGGGAAAGTATTCAGACCACTTCACTTTTTTCAAAATGGTTTAAGTTAGCCTTATTCTACAATGGATTAAATAAAACATTTCCCTCAATCTACACACAACACACCATAATAAAACGAAAACAGGCTTAGACATTTTTGCAAATATATAAAAAATAACAGAAATACCACTCAAATCATGTCCAATCAATTGAATTTACCACAGGTGGACTCCAAGTTGTAGAAACATATCAAGGACAATCAATGGAAACAGGATGCACCTGAGCTCAATTTTGAGTCTTATAGAAAAGGGTCTGAAGTCTCAAAATTGAGCTCAGGTGCATCCTGTTTCCATTGATTGTCCTTGAGATGTTTCTACAATTTGGAGTCCACCTGTGGTAAATTCAATTTATTGGACATGATTTGAGTGGTGCAAGCAGCTCCCGAGAGGCGCAGCAGTCTAAGGCACTGCATCTCAGTGCAAGAGGCGTCACTACAGTCCCTGGTTCAAATCCAGGCTGTATCGCATCTGGCCGTGATTGGGAGTCCCATAGGGCGGCACACAATTGGCCCAGCGTCGTCCGGGTTTGGCCGTCATTGAAAATAAGAATTGGTTCTCATCTGACCTTTATGGTAGAGTGGCCAGACAGAAGCCACTCCTCAGTAAAAGGCACATGACAGCCCGCTTGGAGTTTACCAAAAGGCACCTATAGGACTCTTAGACCATGAGAAACAAGATTCTCTGGTCTGATGAAACCAAGATTGAACTCTTTGGCCTGAATGCCAAGCGACACTTCTAGAGGAAACCTGGCACCATCCCTACGGTGAAGCATGGTGGTGGCAGCATCATGCTGTGGGGAGGTTTTTCAGCGGCAGGGACTGGGAGACTAGTTAGGTTTGAGGGAAAGATGAACAAAGCAAAGTACAGCGAGATCCTTGGTGAAAATGTCCTTGAGTGGCCCAGCCAGAGCACAGACTTGAACCCGATCGAACATCTCAGGAGACCTGAAAATAGCTGTGCAGCAACGCTCCCCATCCAACCTGACAGAGCTTGAGAGGATCTGCGGAGAAGAATGGGAGAAACTCCCCAAATACAGGTGTGCCAAGCCTGTAGCGTCACACAAGAAGACTCGAGGCTGTAATCGCTGCCAAAGGTGCTTCAACAAAGTACTGAGTAAAGGGTCTCAATACTTATGTAAATTAGATATTTTGTATAAAAAATTAGCTTATTTTATTTTTACAAAAAGTTTTTGCTTTGTCATTATGGGGTATTGTGTGTAGATTGGTTAGGGGGATTTCTTTTTTTTTTTTATAAATCGGTTTTAGAGTAAGGCTGTAACGTAACAAAATGTGGAAAAAGTCAAGGGATCTGAATACATTCCAAATGCACTGTACATATGTGGGAGTGAGTGCTCAAGTACAGCTCTCTGCGCTCATGGTCATGTCTGCACGTGGATATTAGAAACTGTACTTGTAGTACTTGGATTCTAAATAGTAGTAATTTTGGGTATGGGCAAAAATTAAGCTTTATAACATTTCGAAATTGTAGTATCCTTTAAATGCCAGGATGTCATACTCATTTTGTCTTTTCATCTAGTAAAATTTGCTGTACACTATTGAGGAAGAGAAACGTCAGTGAAGACAGTTGTCTGCTGGTCAGCGCATGCTCAGAGTACGCGTCCTGGCCCTGCGGCCTTGTGAATGTCGACCTGTTTAAAGGTCTTACTCACATCGGCTATGGACAGCGTGATCACACAGTCCTCTGGAACAGCTGGTGCTCTCATGTATGGTTCCATGTTTGCCTCGAAGCGAGCATAGAAGGCATTCAGCTCATCTGGTAGGGTCGCGTCACTGGGCAGCTTGAGGCTAGGTTTCCCTTTGTAATTCGTGATAGTTTGCAAGCCCTGCCACATCCAACGAGCGTCAGAACCGGTGTAGTAGGATTCGATCTTTCATGTTTGTCAAACATGAACGGCGTTTAGCCTATATTTATGTAATTAGAAGTCTTATTAAAGTTTGGCTACATTTTCTGTCACCTCCCTCATGTCAGCATCGGTTTGGACATGAGGCTGTAAGCCAATATCACCTGCATATTACCTACTCTTTGACATGCAGGCTTTTTTTTATGCAAGTAAAGGCCTACATGAAAAACAGATTTGAATATTATTCCAATGTTGGCCTTTCTGATCAGAATAAATAGTTTGATAGTGATTTGTATATTTATTTTATTTCTTGTCTGATTTTTATTTTACTTGTCTTGGAAAATAGGGCAAGCGTTAATGTTGAGCCCTGAGCTGCTATCCAATGCAGCGCCATTACTCTGTGCACAAAGTCCAGTTTCTCTAGAAACACGCCTGTGCTTTGGTGGCTAGAAAAAGGTTGTTCACTGAGTGGGTCAAAAGAGAACTCAAAAGTTTGGTCACAAAATAACTGATGCTTCATGTCACGTCCATTACCTCCAGGTGTCTGATGACCGAGGGGTTGTAGTCGATGGTCTTGCGGTTGACAGCCTTACGCATGCGCTTGCCGTCGAAGGTGAGCTGCTGCATGGCCTGCTGCTGGGCGAAGTCAGGGCGCTTGTAGAAGAGCTGCCGTGGCGCCTGGTGCTGGAACCGCGGCATATGGAAGAACCGTGGCGGGGAGCTGGTGTCCGTCGCCATGATCTGCTGCTCCTTAAAACCTGGGGAGAGATGGAAGACGGGGTCGTAGGTGAGAGGCAATTGATTGGTTGGTTGAAAAGTAATCTGTCATGAGTACAGAGATAAAAAGCTAAAACAACGCAGTTCTCACAAAATACTTGGGCAGTGCTTCTTCAAAATATAGCGTACTAAATCTATTTTGAAAGGGCATAAAAGCCATCTCATCTGATTGGGTCTAACAGGTTTGTGCAGCCATTATTTAGGAGATTAATTACACTGCAACTACAGATGACAAATTCAGCTTCGGCCCATGTAACTGCTTAGGCATGGAATTTGCAACATTCCTCTACCAAGAAGCTTTTTCACCACCAACACCCACAATATACATTTCTCAGAACAGTCAACTTATAAGTACATGCTGTCTAATTGCAGAGTTCTGTCTTTTCAAAAAAACAAGACATGACACCTCCCCTGACTGGACAGGCACAGCTGAAACTGAGAACATACACCACAGCTGGGAAATGATCCGTTTTAGACAAATCTAACGCCAAATCCTAACAACCTTCAAGTAGGCCTATTTAGTAGGGCCGGGATGAGACCAGTATCGTGATACTCATTAGTATCGTGGCAAGAAAACAAACAAAGCAGATTAACTTACTTAGCCCTAATGTTGGAAACAAACATGTCATCATCCAGAGTCACATTTATTTATTTTCCAAGCTATAGCACAATATCACATACAGCAGGTTCTTAAGAATCAAAGAGTTTGGTGTGCTTCGTGTTTTTAATTTTGCCATGGAAAAAAATAACATTTCGATACTGGTATCTTCACAGGCCTACTATTTAGGTCAATAAAAACATCGGACCCTGGACTAGCAGTGACGGGCAACTTATACCAATTAGGAATATGTGATTACAAAGACAGAATACTTGTTTGACATGTAAATCAGTTCAGATGAGTTCTAGTTTGGTGAGCTTGCAAATTTGGGCAAGTCTAAATTAATGAGTGGCAAAACGGGTGTTGTTGCAACAGGTTTCCAGACTTTCTTTTCCCGTCTCTCATAACAAGAGACATAGGAAACAAACAAGAAAAACATGGCTTCAGTCATTCCATCTTGCAAGCATCAATTATAGGTTACATTTAAACTTTGTTCTGTCATACTATCGTGCACAAGCGTATTAATCTGTACATTGAACCTATGGTGAACCTAGGTGTACAGCAAGCCTGCCATCAACACAATTCAAAATTGTCTAGGCCTACTAGAGCAACAACATTCAGCACTGTACACACATTTGCAGAACACATCTCAATGATGTCAAAGAAAACACTCCCGGCTGCCCTCTGCCTTTTACACACAGCATAGGCATTAGGCTGGGTTTACATAGAGGAAAAAGACCAGAAACATCAAAACACAAGCATATCCTACAACTAGAAGTGATACTAATATGTTTACCTTCAAAGAGGGGGACCACTTATAATAATTGGGCAAGGAAGCAATATTCCAACACACTCTGGTCCCATACTGTAGCCAACTCCTTTATCAATGTCATACATGTTATGTCATACCTGCTTAGCATGAAACGTGTTTGGTATGACAATGAATGAACACAGTTGACTAAAGAACAAACAAACTGTACCACAGGGCTAATCGAAGTGCATTTCATTACACTTTCACATGTAAATAACTAAATGAGCAGACATTTTACATAATGTGGTAATAAAAACAGAACCCACTGGCAGTAAAACCCTTTAAACGTTAAGCTCAGAAACTTCACAAAATGACTCATATCAAATAGGCTACAGTTGACAAAATGGTCTCATGTCATCATTCTATTCAATACATCAACATTTTCCCAACATGTGTCCACAATAAAATCCACTTTATTTTGTGCATAAGGACAGCCCATTATAACCAGGACACTAGTGAGGAAATATGCAGTGATTCGGTGTGCAATTGTTCCTTGTTGGATTTGTACAATTGACAACTTCCACTTATGCCCAAAAGTAAGCTATAAAGCAGTTTAATTGACAAACGTATCTAACTAGCGACATAGTAAGGGCAACATATGCAACTCTTCAAACAACTTTATTTGTACTCCTAGCCAATGTCCAAAATATAGCTTACTGAGATGAGTGTCCTAAGCGAGCATGGTTGGGAGGTAGCTAGCTAACGTTAACTGGAATCAACTTCTAGGCTAATTGATTAGCTACCTAAAGTTACCCGCAGTTATTATGTCCAGAGTCCGAGAGTTAGCTAACTACCAGTAGTTAACTAAGGTTGGTTAGCTATTAGTTACTAAGACAGATAGCTAAATGTATAGGCTAGCTGGCTACTGTTTCAGTTCTATGAGAGTCTGAATTTCTTGCCGCGGTAACGTTTTCTAGCTAGCAGCACACGAGGTTTCTATGCTAGTTAGCTAACCAGCTAGTGCTAGCTAGCGCACAGTAGATCCTGGCAACCAGTGATCGGCTGATTAGCTAAGTTAACGTGAAGTTTCACTGGCTGGTTTGGTTGTTATCCAAGTTGTTGACCAACTGCAATAGTTAAGACTCCAATAGTATTTTATTTTGCGGAAACTAAGCCTAAAGTTAGCTAACTAGTTAAGTTGATGTCAACAAGCCATTACTAGTCTTGGAAATGGACGAGGTGGTGGCTAGCCAGCTAACGTTAACGCTTGCTAATTCTTAGCTAACACGCTAACGTAGGTCAATATGAATAACAAAGAAAAACGTTAGTTAGCTGCCAAACTATTAAGGGATTAGTTTACGGCGTATGGATGGATAGTAAGCTATTTCAAGGTTTGTGTCTAACACGAAAATAGACATCACAATCCGTTCCTCTTCAAATTGATGTTTTGTTCCTGACTTGACAACGTAATTAAATGGCGCCCGGTGGAAGTCGTCTTTACAACAACAACGCGATGCTTAGAAACTCACCAACAATATCCAATGCAGAGTTATCTAGCTATGGATAACTAGATTCTTCTCATATATACTCTTTTTGAGAATCATAAGCGCCTCAAAGTTTATTGAAAATGTATCGGTTTGTCACTTCTCGTGTTTAGCCACCTACGCCGGCCTCCATTTCGGCGCTTTCTCCTCGTTCAGCTTCTATTTTTTTTCAACACGACTGACTACATTACGCCTGCGGTGGGAGTTTCAGACGTCATCACGTAATTAGGGTACTGGTACTACTACTACTACTACTACTACTACTACTAATAATAATAATAACAATAACAATAAGGGGATTCGATCATCTGGACTGGGCGACAGGGTACGCACCGGCGACCTTACAAAAGAAGATTGCAGTTTTAAAATCTGTAGTAAAAGTGCAGTAACTGCAGCCAACTGTGATATTGTGGACGCATTAATTGCAGAATAACTGCAGTGTACTGCAGTTGAACCACAGTTATACTGCAAAATTACTGAAGTAAAAAAAACATTATTTTGGACTCAGCATACTGCAGTTTTAATGCACCCTAACTGCAGTGATACTGCACTCTTATTGCAATCTTGGGTGGAAAGTTGATAAAAAAAAATCTAAATGACTGACTACATTAAGCCTGCAGTTAGAGATTCCTAATGTCATCACATAATTAGGGTACTGTTACTACTACTAGCTACTACTAATAATAAGGGCATTAGATTAATCTGGACCGGGCTCCTGGGTAGGCATCTGTTGCACCGGCGCCCTTACAAAAAAATATTGCAGTTTTGAAACTGCGGTAAAATCAAATCAAATGTTATTGGTCACATACACACGGTTAGCAGATTTTATTGCGAGTGTAGCGAAATGCTTGTGCTTCTAGTTCTGACAGTGCAGCAATATCTAACAAGTAATATCTAACAATTCCACAACAAATACCTAATACACACAAATCTAAGTAAAGGAAAGGAATAAGAATATATAAATATAAATATATGGATGAGCAATGACAGAGTGGCATAGGCTAAGATGCAATAGATAGTATGGAATACAGTATATACATGAGATGAGTAATGCAATATAAACTCAGCAAAAAAAGAAACGTCCTCTCGCTGTCAACTGCGTTTATTTTCAGCAAACTTAACATGTGTAAATATTTGTATGAACATAACAAGATTCAACAACTGAGACATAAACTGAACAAGTTCCACAGACATATGACTAACAGTTCTAACAGACTAGTGTTCCATTTATTAAAGTGGCCAATGATTTCAAGTCTGAATGTAGGCAGCAGCCTCTCTGTGCTAGTGATGGCTGTTTAACATGGCCTTGAGATAGAAGCTGTTTTTCAGTCTGTCGGTCCCATCTTTGATGCACCTGTACTGACCTTGCCTTCTGGATGGTAGCGGGTGAACAGGCAGTGGCTCGGGTGGTTGTTGTCCTTGATGATCTTTTTGGCCTTCCTGTGACATCGGGTGCTGTAGGTGTCCTGGAGGGCAGGTAGTTTGTCCCAGATGAAGCGCTGTGCAGACCGTACCACCCTCTGGAGAACCCTGCGGTTGTGGGGGGTGCAGTTGCTGTACCAGGCTGTGATACAGCCCAACAAGATACTTTCAATTGTGCATCTGTAAAGGTTTGTGAAGGTTTTAAGTGACAAGATACATTTCTTCAGCCTCCTGAGGTTGAAGAGGCGATGTTGCGCCTTCTTCACCACACTGTCTGTGTGGGTGGACAATTTCAGTTCGTCAGTCATGTGTACGCCAAATCAACTGGTATTTTGGATTCAGTAATTGCAGAATAAGTGCAGTGTACTGCAGTTGAACTGCAGTTATACTGCACTCTAACTGCAGTTACACTACAAAATTGCTGCAGTAAAAAAACTGTTATTTTGGATGAAGTATTTGCAGCATACTGCAGTTATAATGCACTCTAACTGCAGTTATACTGCAATGTACTGCAGTTATACTGCACGCTGACTGCAATCTTTTTTCGTGAGGCGGAAAAGTTGATTCCATTCGTTTTGGAACCAGGTGCCCCGTTCAAAGCCCATGGCGAAGTCGGCTCAAAACAAAAATGACGTAAGCATTTTAATATTTTTTTTTATTTCACCTTTATTTAACCAGGTTGTCACGACTTCCGCCGAAGTCGGTCCCTCTCCTTGTTCGGGCGGTCCCTCTCCTTGTTTGGGCCATGTTTGTGTGCGTGTTTGTTTGATTGTTCAGGCAGTTACTGACGGCTGGTTAATTTGTTGCCGGGTTTTGTATAACGCCCGTTTATTCGTGTGACCGGTATATTTCCCGCACATGAGTATTATTGTTTGTACTGGTGCTTCGTTATTAAAATACGCATCTCTGCTCTCCTGCGCCTGAGGGTAGAGCGGCGGGTGAACGTCTGTTTCACCTGAGGCAGGGGACGAGGAGCGCACAGGAGTTTGCCTTGGACTTCCGGACCCTGGCCGCCGGCACGGGATGGAACGACAGGACGTCCGTCGGGAGTTGGCCTGCAGGGACACCACTCTCACATTCGACCAGCTGGTGGACCTGTCCATCCGGCTAGATAACGTGCTGGCTACCCGCGGACGTCCAGATTGGGGTCTGTCGGTTCCATCCTCCAGCACCACAGCTCCGACGCCCATGGAGTTGGGAGGTGCTGCACTTAGGGCGACCGGAGGAGGGGCCGTTCCTTGCACCATCTGTGGCTGCAGAGGGCACACAGCTGGTCGGTGCTGGGGAGGTTCCTCTGGGAGTCGAGGCAGCAGGCAGGGCACTCTCGTGTCACCCCAGGTGAGTCGGCACCAGGCTCACCCAGAGACCCCTGTTGCTCACATGTTTTTGTTTATTAATTTTTCCCCGCATTCCCAGCATAAGGCGCTCGTAGATTCAGGCGCAGCTGGGAATTTTATTGACAGATCATTTGCCCATAGTTTAGGGATCCCCATTGTTCCTGTGGATATGCCCTTGCCTGTGCACGCCCTAGATAGTCGACCATTAGGGTCAGGGATAATTAGGGAGGCCACTGCTCCACTGGGCATGGTTATGCAGGGAGAAAGGAAGAAAATCAGTATCTTCCTTATTGATTCTCCTGTGTTTCCCATGGTGCTGGGCCTACCCTGGTTGGCGTATCATGACCCCACTATTTCGTGGCAACAGAGGGCTCTCACGGGGTGGTCACGAAAGTGCTCGAGGAGGTGTTTAGGGGTTTCCGTCGGTGCTATTACGGTGGAGAGTCCAGACCAGGTCTCCACCATGCGCATCCCCTCTGAATTATCCGATTTGGCTCTCGCCTTCTGTAAAAAGAAGTCGACTCAATTACCACCCCATCGACGGGGGGGATTGTGCGATAAATCTCCTGGTAGCACTTCCCAGGAGTCACGTGTATCCCCTGTCGCAAGAGGAGACGGCGGCTATGGAAACATATGTCTCCGAATCTCTGGGGCAGGGGTACATTTGGCCCTCCACTTCACCTGCCTCCTCAAGTTTCTTTTTTGTGAAGAAGAAGGATGGAGGTCTGTGCCCGTGTATTGACTATCGAGGCATCAACCAGATCACTGTGAGGTACAGTTACCCCCTACCTCTCATAGCCAGTTCGATAAATGCACGGGGTGCGCTTCTTCACAAAATTGGATCTCAGGAGTGCTTACAGTGAGGGAAAAAAGTATTTGATCCCCTGCTGATTTTGTACGTTTGCCCACTGACAAAGAAATGATCAGTCTATAATTTTAATGGTAGGTTTATTTGAACAGTGAGAGACAGAATAACAACAAAAAAATCCAGAAAAACAAATGTGAAAAATGTTATAAATTGATTTGCATTTTAATGAGGGAAATAAGTATTTGACCCCCTCT